>APFE031537622.1:0-11859 GCA_000404065.3 Pinus taeda | reverse complement strand
TCTGCCATTGAATACTTTTGTTTGAGATTTGTCAATTGGCTAAAGAAGGTGTTTCTCTTGGTATCCTCATAATGTGCTATCATTTCCTCCATGGAAATTGACCACATGATAAGTGGTTTATGAGAACAAAGCCCTTTATACCATAAAAATTGATTCGGTTCTAAATAATTAAATGCAATACGCACCTTCTGTAACAGTGGTACACTATGTAGATCAAAATATTTCTCCATCTGTAGTATCTAATTTACAAGATCCTTGCCATCAAACTTCCTCATCTAGCTTTTTCTTGATTTTAGGAGCTCGATCTTGAAACGACTGTAACTCTATAATTTTGGCTTTTTAAGTTTTGAAATTTCGGCCTGTAATAGCCCTCTGAGTCTTGTTTCTAACTACACAAGTCTGATCTCAATTAGATTCCCAAAGAAAGATTTATTCTCAATCTCCCACGATGACCTAATTATAGACTAGTTCAGTAGATTGAACTTGTATGATGCACCACGTGTCACTGTTTTAACCTTAGGTTCTGAAAATTATACCCAAAGAAAACACACTCCATCCTCTTTCTACAACTTCTTACAAAATTTCAATCTGATGCTCAGAGAGAAAGTTATGACGCTTTTCCCAAGGTCACCTGTTTAAGATGTAATTCGGGAGTCTGCAAAAACCCTAACTTCCTCATATCATATATCTGAAAATATAGCGAGGCAAGATCTAAAATTTGGATCCAAGGTTCAGACCAATTTCTCCTCAAATGGGTTTTCTTTTTAGCTTCTGAAAATTCATAGCGAAAATGGTATAGCAAAAATTCCACGATGACCTATTTTAGATGAAATTATAGAGCTTGCAAAAACCATAACTTCTTCAGATCATAGATTCTCCGAAAGTATAGCAAGAAAAGATCTACAATTCAAACTCAAGGTTCAACATGACTTCATCTCAAATGGTTTTTTTTCGCTTATGAAACGTTGCAGAAAAAGAGTTATAGAGAAAATGTCACGATGGCTTGTTTGGACCAGCGAAACCCTAAAATCCAAAGCTATGATACCAAATGTTAGGAAACCAACTCACAAAAAGAAAGAAAAGATGGATCAACGCCTTAGAATTCAGGCACTTTGAGGGGGAAACCTCCTTTACATTACACAAATGACAATTCTTGGATGATACAAATGACAAGACCTCCTTTCTATATAGGAGTATAAGGGGTCATAATATAATCAGAGTTGACATAAGAATAATAATGTAAGGGCACAATAATAACAATGGTGGGCTTCTATGGGGCACAATAATAACAATATGGGGACTACATGGGCACAACAATATAATAAGGGGGTTGTATTAATAACAAAAAGGGGTTACAGTAGTAGTATAGGGACCTAACATGTCTTCTCTAAAAATAATGAGACAAAAGCAACTAAAAACATAGATATTATCCATATACCACTCTTTTGGTGGTTAATAA
This sequence comes from Pinus taeda, assembly GCA_000404065.3. Taxonomy (NCBI): domain Eukaryota; kingdom Viridiplantae; phylum Streptophyta; class Pinopsida; order Pinales; family Pinaceae; genus Pinus; species Pinus taeda. Next base: position 10,400 of record APFE031537622.1, on the reverse strand, counting down.
CTGCTTCCGCCTTATCAATAGGTGGCAGGTAGTTATTCTCTCCTTAATGAGATTTTACTTCCCACCCTTGACGATAATTTCTTGACTTCTAGGAAACATTTAATTGGCCAATATCATAATTTCTTAATTAAATATAATCACCCAAATTAGATGCTTAGGACTTATTGATGGATAATAATAATAATACTAGCTTTTTCATAATTAAATTGCAACCTTTTTCCCTTTCAACCATATATACTCAAACATTAAATCCCCATGTTTTCTTTATTCACAAAATAAAACATAATTACAACTTTACAACCAGCTATCATCAGTAATAACTATTGATAATTAAAATATTCATTTGTCTTTCATTGTAGCATACTAAATAAAAAAATAAATATGTGCACATTTAAATACAATCAAATCATTAAGCTAAGGGATATCATAGGTGGCCTATATAGAAAATAAATCTAATATACAAAGGATATCTCCATCCCAAATACAATCATATGTAATAATATGATGTCATATATAAAAAATGAGTCACATTGGTCACTCATTGACCACTTCGGACCTCACCACCATCATTTGGATCATAGAAGTTGATATTTCTCTTCTTACTAGAAGAATGAGCTTGACTTTTCTTCTTTTGGGGAATGCTCCTTTCTTTGGAGATGGACAAAGAAACAATATTCTCATGACACTGCAAAATGCGTAGTTCCTGTCTCCCAGGACTGTTGCACTGCACAGTTCCTATGCTCAAGCTCCGACCTTGGCCTCTAGAATTGTGCAATCATTCTTCCCATCTTGGATTTCATTGTGCACTACGCAATCACAAGCCTCAAGCTCATCCCCTGAGCCTATGAACTTCACAATTGTGTGGTAGCCCTACCAGTTGTGCCTCCGATAACATCGCAGAGTGTCCTCTCAAGCTCATCCCCTCATCCTATCCCATTGGCTCTCAAAATTGCACAATCTTGTCCTTTAATCCTGCATGTGTTGTGCATTGTGCAGTCACAAAGCTCAAGCATCACCTCTGATTGTTGGAACTGTGCATTGCGTAGTCACTCTGTCACCTGGCCCTGGCTTAGTTAATGGACCAAAATGCACTATCTTAGACTAGGGTTTTTTCGAACTGATGTCATCTCGTCATGAGTGAATTGTAGATATAGGTACTCTATCACACCATGGAAAGATGATGAAGATGGAGATGAAGAAGTGAAGATTGCCGAAATACACACTTGTAGATGAACATAGAAGCCAATCAATTAAGAAAAGAAAAAGGGACATCTATTTGTGATCACAACTCAAGATTTAAAATCACTGAAGATTCCTTGTCACCAAGTCATATGGAGGTGAAAAGAATAAGCAAACACTCAACACTCAATAACAGAAATGGCTTGACATTTCCACGTCATCATGTAGTCCATGTCAGTAGTGTCATGTCATGTCATGTCATGAGTAGTCACATCGCACACCTTGTGGCCAAAAATGTAACACATGTTTCAGAAATGTATTGTAAAGTGAAAGTCCAAAGGACATGTGTGGAATACGAAGAGTCATGTAAAGTTGAAAAGTCATAGGAAGTCAAACAATCATGAGGGTAGTTAAAGAGTCACAAGGAAGGGGAAGCATCACCCCTTTCTTATATATACTCCCTTATTATATGTGAAAAGGACTTTTCACCTTGGCTCTTCCCGCAAAGCATTAGAGAGATAAACTAATTCTTTAGGGAGCAAGCAGTGGATCCAATGCTCTACTACTGGAGCTAGTGATCTCAATTGTAAATATGTGTCTTGGAAATTTTACTTAATAACATAAGCCTTCAAGGCCAACACATTCTTCATAAATGGATTATAATTGTTTGTAAGAATATTCTACGAATGTTTCTACTTCAAGTTTGATTTCACATGTGTTAATATGGTTGAACTATTTCAGTTTTTTTACTACTTATCTTATTAAGAATGTGTTTTAGTGGTTATTATTGTTGTCCCATCCTTGTGGACTATTATGAAATCTATTAGATAGACATTTCTTCATTTGTTGGTTGTAACGACTGTCACATCCTCTATGGACTATTCCGCTAGATGTTAGACGGATCCTTCGAGTTCATGTGTGTATCTTGTTGGGTGGTACTACTACCTCTCTCTTAGAGTCTCACTTTTCTCCTCTCTCCATAGTAGAATAACCTTGACACATTTATACCTGAACACTCACCATGAACACCCTCTTACTTTTCGAAGGCACCATTGCATCCTTATCTCTTGTTGACAGTTAGAGCCAAGGAAAATATTTAAGGATTCAGAAACCGGGCCTTTATAATAGATGGGACTCCTACACAAAATGGTGTGAGGTCTAATTGGTACTTCATGTTGGGGACATCCCCTGAATGTTGGTATTAAGAGTAAGACCAACATTAAAAAAGTCACAAACCAAGTCACGCCCCCTAACACTTTGACAATCCTTCCCATTGTAGATCACAACATAGTTGGTGACATGAATAAGGTTCGTACAAACATATCAATGTTTGAACTAAAAAATATCATGAGCCAGCGGGACATCCCTTTATGTGCACTTAGGCAGTCCACCGCAGGTAATGATTCTTCTTCTAACAAGGGATTTGGTACATCCTCTGGTTCCCTCGAATGTGTACTTAATGCTTTAACCTTGGATGCAAATACACTCTGCCCTCCTTTTCTGTTAACTTATGCAATCTTCAATTTCAATGTACACAATTTCTTGGTTGATTCCAGTGCATTGGTGAACGTAATGTCATTATCTATCGCCAAGAAAAACAACGTGAAATGGGACAAAACAAATGCACAAATAATTCATCTAGACAAAATTCTTGTCCATGTAGTTGGTGAACTCAGAGATGTGATTATTTGTTTATCATGCGATGAGAAAGTACACGAATGTATCAACATAGTAATTGTGGAAATTCCAGAAGCATATGGAGTTGAACAGAGATTGGACCAACAAGCTACAAGGGTACTTTGCTATGGATTGGTCACATTTATGGCTTCTATATAAGTTAAGAAATAATCATATTCAGGTTATTCAGAGATATACAAGAAACATATTGTCACTCCCTTGAATGGACAAAAAGAACCTGTGGCTTTCACATAACTTATCTTTGGCATTTTCTTCCTAGAAACCCAAACGGGGTGTTATATTGCACAAACATCCCTAGTCCCACTAGATAAACAGTTGGAGCTCCTTCCTATTTCAACTGGTGAAATGACATTTATACAATTAGTGATAGTAATAATATTAGTAGTGTAGTTCCCAGTCCTTGTATATATGATATGTGGAATTTGTACTTTGATGGTTCCAAAACACAAGAGGGCTCTGGATCTGGTTGCGTTTTAATAGACCCGCTATAGAGAAAACATATGATATCTAGCCACTTGGAATTTGAGTGCACGAACAACACTGCAAAATACGAGGCACTTATCTTGGGTTTGCAAAGAGCCATTGACCACAAAATTGCCATCCTAAATGTAGGTGACTCAGAAATTGTGGTGTGACAGGGACTAAATACCATACATTGTGTGTCACCTCTTCTTAAAAGCTATCAAAAAGAGGTATGGCATTTGATTTCGCAATTCCAAGATTTTAATATTATTGTTGTTCCTAGAATGCGTAATGCTGCTGCAAATGCATTGGAAAATGTTGCTACTAGGTTGTCACCATTAAGGGGAAGTTTTTCTGTTGAAATTATTTATAAGCCATCCATCCTTGATAATATCGTTAATTTATGCTTTTTCAATGATGACAAACATATACTGAAATTCATGACAAATGTTGATGTTTTCAAGGACGCAACAATTGATGAAGACGAGCATGAAAGGACCTTGCAAGATGCAGCTAGCTCAAGCAAAGACAATCTCATGGCAAAAGACATGGTATCACTTGAAAATGTGTATGACCTACAAAACCTCTTATGGGAACCTGTTAATGCTAAAACCCATAGTTCTACGTTGTCACACGAGCAGTGCAGTTTGGGAACGGAAAAGGATTCGAAATTTTTCAATCTTGGTACTTGTTGTACACCAAAAGAGAGGCAATCCATTATCCGCTTGTTCAGGCAATACTAAGATGTATTCGCATGGATGTACGAAGAGCTTAAAACTTATGACATGTGAATTATCTAACACGTGATTCCGATAAAAGAAGGGGCCAAGCTAGTTCAACAAAATCTGCGAAATGTACATCCGACACTTGAACCCCTCATTCAAAAGGAGTTCAGGAAATTGTTAGATTCTCGGATCATATACAAAGTGCGACACTCCACCTGGGTATCAAACTTGCACTACAACAAAACCAGCAATTAGCGTCCCTTTTTACTTCTTTTTTTGCATCTAGAGCCCATTTTTGGTGCTATTTGCATCCATTTATCAAATATGGTGCAAAACTTGACACAAAATTTGCATCAAGTTTTGCACCAAATCTTACACCATGTTTAGCACCAGGTATTGCAATAGGTTTTGCACCACGTTTTGCACCAAATTTTATGCCAAGTTTTGTGTCATCCTTTACACCAGGTTTTGTTCCAGGTTTTGCATCAAGTTTGGCACCTAATTTTGTTTGACATACTTTTGCATCCTCATTTGCATCCACTTTTTGCACCTACACTTGCATCAACTTTTTCATCGACTTTTGCATCCTTTTTTGCATCCTTTTTTAAATCATTTTTTGCATCCATTTTTTCATCCATTTGTGCATCCCTTTTGCGCCAAGTTTTACATCGTGTTTTGTGTCTAGTTTTGCATAAAATGTTGCATCTACTTTTGTTGCATCCACTTTTCCCTCTTGTTTGGAATCCATATTTACATCCTCTTTTGCATCTATTATTGTACTTACTATTGCATCTAATATTTTTGTGCCACAATTAGCGCCTAGTTTGGCACCTCCTTTTGCACCCACTTTTGATTATAATTTTGCATCCACGTTTGCATCCTCATTTGTGTCTAGTTTTTCATCAACTACTACATCTATTTTTGCATCCCTTTTTGTATCCAATTTTGGACCGGTTTTGCATCGGGTTTTGTGTCTCGTTTTGCATCTACTTTTGCATCGACTTTTATTGCATCCACTTTTGCACGCAATTTTGCATCCACTGTTGCACCCATTTTAAATTTCACTTTTTGCATCCCTTTTTACATCTTCATTTGCATCATATTTGATTCTTTTTTTGCATCTATCATTACATCCACTTTTGTTCTGCCACAATTTGCACCATGTTTTTCACTCACTGTTGTATCCACGTTTGCTTCCAATTTTGCATCCATGTTCACATGCTCTTTTGCATCAAATATTGCATCTATTTTTGCATCCACTTTTATGTCAGGTTTGTGCATTGGGTTTTGCATCTCGTTTTGTATCTAATTTTGCATCTACTTACATTATATCCATTTTTTGCATCGAATTTTGTTTTTCCTGTTGCATCAATGTTTGCTTCCACTTTTACATCCATTTTTGCATCTTATTTTGCATATTTTTTGTCTATTGTTACATCCACTTTTGTTGCACCATATCTTGCGCCTACCATTGCAACCACATTTGCTTCCACGTTTGCATCCCCTATTGCATCCACTTTTGTTTCATCCATTTTTGCATATACTTTTGTTTCTGTTGTTGCATCCACATTTGTTTCACCACAATTTGTGCCAAGTTTTACACCTACCATTGGACCCATGTTTGCTTCCACTTTTGCCTTCATGTTTGCATCCAAGTTTGCATTGACAACTGCATCTACTTTTGCATCCACTTTTGTGTCAGGTTTTTCATGTTGTTGTGCATCTACTTATGTTGTATCCACTTTTCATCCAATTTTACTTCTATTGTTGCCCCCATTTCTATGTTCGCTTTTGCATCCCTTTTCCAACACTCATTATATTTTCTGCATTGATGATATTCCTTATGGCATTGACAATTATGAACAATTGATGACAATGTCAATAATATTGACAATGATGAAAATGAAGATGATGGTGATGACATGAATTGTGATTATGATGATAAAGACGATAGTGGTTACAATGACAATGATGATGATGGCAATGATTATGATGATGGCGATGCTAATGACGTTGGCGAATCTTCCCAATTTTAGATGTTGTCATTGTCATAATCATAAGCATTATCTTTGGTGTCATGATCATCATTTTCATCTAGGTCATCATCAAAAACAATAATGGCATGAATGATGATGATGCATGATTACAACAATGTCAATAGAAATTACATTAATGATGATGATGGGGATGATAAAAATGACAATGACGATGATAATGGTGGTGATAATGATCATCATCGATCATCTGTCAAAAATAGAGTTGTTATTTCTCTTACATTTATCAATGTGTCCTAAACAACCCTTTTCTAGCACTGATCACATTTTTTGGGTTGATGATATTTCTTACAACATCTACAATTATGAACAATTGCAAACAATCTCCATAATGATGATGATGATGGCATGAATGGTGATTATGATGATAATGTAATGATGGCAATAACAATGACAAGGATGATGGTGATGATGATGACAATGATTATGATAATGAGAATGACCTTACAATCTTATGAATTTGTGAACAATTACTAGTTTCAATACCATCTTCTGGATACGTATTACTATCATACTTTTTAAATTTTCTGTCTCTCTTGAGGTATCTTACTATAATGGTGTTGTCAACACTAGAAAGATATCTTGTTGTAATGGTGGTTCTAATGTTAGCACTAGCAAAGTTTAGTAGGGAGGATGCTACTACAAGAGGAATTCCTTCTAAGTGACTATGGCATTCAAAATGAGGCTTTATGGGCTGCTTGTTAACACATGTTCTCATGCTCATATAAAATTAATGTGAAAAGTTGCTTTAATTGGTTCCCACGCATAATTGATATTGATAATGGGGTGGTATAAAATTGTAATGGGCATATCCGTTAGTTAGTTATGATGGGTCAACAACATTGAAACCATCCAAGTGAAATTTCACCTTGGAACAATCGTCGCTCGTGCGAAAACACGAAGTTTATGTAAATGAAAGTCGTGATTGTAGTGGAATTAAAACCATCGAGAAATATCAAAGAAGACGCTGCCTACCAGTTTTGAAAGACAACCAAGTCATTGAACAACTATTTGCGTTAGGATGTAGTGAGGGAATCGAAGGAAATTTGGCAGCCCTAAGTTGCCATTACTATTGCCAATCACACATTCAATAGTAACCATAAAAGGTAGCCACATGTAAACAGAACCTCGAGGTGTTGACAGTCAGAATCTATTGTAATAGCTTTGACGTATATATAGTTTTGTGTTTATATGAGAATGAAGTGGGCTTCATCCAGGGTTCAGCTCAATCCTCGTCCATTCCATGCAGTGGTGTTTAATTCGCCAAGCAAGAGAATATTATGTGAGTGTTCAGAGTTAAATCAACAGAAATCAAGGACGTGTGATTGTCAAATTATTGCTCCTCCCTTATGATTGAGTGCTTGATGCGATGGTCATTATCCTTGGGTGATACTTTTATTCCCCATTTTCTATTGAAAAAGTAGCATTTTTCTGTTCGATTATGATAGGATTGGATGAACGCGGGTTTGGGTGGATGTAGACCCATGTTTTTTTGTGGTGATCTTCAAATGTCTTGAGGATAAGAAAAAAATCCTTGACCAAGGTCCATGGTTTTGGGGATGAGTTGGTCTTCTAGTGAAGCCATGGTTTCCCAACTTCAATCCTCTCACTATGTTGCCGATGACTACTCTAGTATGGGTAAGATTCCCAGTTTTCGCATTCACTTTACCCATCTAGATCTCTTAGAAAAAGTGGGCAATTGTATTGGAAGATTCGTCAAAGTAGACAGGGAAAGACTTTTGAAAGGCATTTTCACCTATGTTTGCATATGTTTTTAGGTAGATCCCAATGAAGTTTTGCGAGATAAAATTGAGCTCAAGTGGATGGGAATTGTGTATTCCCAACCCCTGGACTATGAAAATACAACTTATAGATACACGTATAGATACACCAATAAATTTCAACCACAAACCTGTAAATTTCATTTTCCTTCACACCATGCATCTAATTTGTATTCTGTATGAGAATTAACAAATGAATTATGCTCTTTTTCCTATATTTTGACTCCCGGAGAATACTATGATAAACGTGGATAGACATAGGGTCTTGTATGGTCCATTTACATCCCATGGATGGGAAATCAGAAGTAAATAAATAACATCCATTACATAGGCACTCATGTAAAATGGGGGAACAATGTTTTCTAGAATAAAAAAACTACAGTTATTCCTATAATCTAGGATTTGGATACTTAAATTATTAGATAGAACAGTCCCCAAGTCCATAACATAGCTGCATCAATCAAGGGTACCCACTGGTCTGAAAACTTTTGGGTATTGACATAACCAAATAATCTACATATCATAGTGGCAACATAACAATATGGACCGACAAGAGAAGCTATAGAATGCATACCCTTATTTTCTCGCTTGTGCTTGCTGGCATCTCTTCTCCATCCTTTGATGACTTCAGATTGATCCTGATTTTCCTTCATGAATTTCTCAATGAAGTCATTATCATATTTCTTCTGAGCTGCCGACAACTGGTACATTCGAGTCGAATCTTTGTTGGTGAAAGAGCCGATGATTGTGTTCCTCTTGGTCATAAAGTTTCTGTCAGCGATGTTTATATGGTCAACAACACATGTGATCATATCCATGTAAGGAAGGATGTTCAGTTGAGCAACAATTCTGTGGAGGAATGAATTGGCCAGATCACTATATGTAGTATCAGAAACCGGGTATGAATCTTCGGCTATGACTACTCTTTCTGTGACTCTCGGCTCTTCATCTTCGAAAAGTTGATATGTGGCCTCCCAGGTAGATGTTCCGGTGTTTGAGGTGCATGTGGTATCGGTAAATAATGCAAGCAATTATGCAAACTCAGGGGGAAGAGCAACTGATTGTTGTTGAACAACATGTTTCTTCATGGGTTTGGTCGACCAAGACATTTTTGTTGAATTATGCTTGTTGGGACTGACTTGTCAAGAGAAACACAAGGGTGAGAGTAACTAACATTCAGAGCGAATAACTTAGCAAATAACCGATTACATAATAATCCAAGACTTTTATGAGAGAAATCTCAAGAAACCGTTAGTAATAATGAATGCGTTTATTCTATCGAAAACCATTAATTCTCCACATTTGGCCATTAATATCGCATCCACTATATCTCAAGTTTTGAAGCCTTGTCACTTTGAAACCTCCGATTGCAATACGTGTTGCAGACTCGACTGCTCCATCATAGCACACCTTAATATAATATCACAGTTGCCATGTCACGCCTTTCATATCACAAGTTTTAAAGACGTGTGTCTGGTCATGGACATTAAAAGTTGCAATGGTTATGGTGTAAATAATTAAATTGAATGGATATGGTGTAAATAAAGTCGCAAGTTAGAGGCTTCGGAAGTTTGGTCATGGACAATAAAACAAAAACGCCACTCGCGAGATCCCAATATGCAACGTGGCAGTTTTATGGGGTCGACCTCTTTATTTACATATATATGCCGGCTTTTATTATATTTATGCTTTAAACCTTTAAAATTTATTTGGAAAAGGTTTTAATCGCCATTTTTCTTAAAAAACTTTTTAGGATGTTCTAATATAATCCTTTGGCATTGAGGCTTTAGAATTAAACCTAAAATTTATCGCTCTTTTTAATTAATTAATTTTTTTTTTTTTTTTTTTAAACTAATATTTCCTCTCAATTTTTTTTTTATAATTATATCCTAAATTTTAAAATAATAACCCTTCTCTATTAATTCTTTTATTAATTATATAATAAAATTATTAATTCATACAACACATATTTAACATTTTACTAAAATATTACTTTTACTTGCTTCCATATCCCACTACTTCTATGACGTTGCACAAACCTACTTCCATATCCCACTACTTCTATGACGTTGCACCGGTTTGTGCAAATGCTAGTTCAATATACGATGTAGGGTTTCAGGGTCGGCGATAATGCTCTTTAACTTTTTAAAACATTTATATCTTAAAATGGGTTGTTATATAGGATGTAGGGTTTCAGGTCCGCAGATATATCCTTCTCCGAGGGGTTTCAGGAGGGCCTCTTAGGCCGCGCCCTCTTTTCAGGTAGACGCATTTGCAAATATTTGCATTGTGATAGTTTTCTTTCAAGGCGGCGGATTGACTTGATCGGTGCACGGACAAAGGTGCATTTTTGGATAACCGATGCGGCTGGTTCAGATCCTCACATGCAATCGGATAGAGGTGAGTCTAAGCCTTGATTTCTTTTGTCCCTCTCAACCCATATTCTCTTATCACGATGTCTTTTTTGTTTTGTATTTCCGCTTCACATTTTCCAGAAGAGG
>APFE031537617.1:25537-54888 GCA_000404065.3 Pinus taeda | reverse complement strand
ACCATGTGCGAAAACCATGCACAAAACCATAGGTAGGTCTGCCCAACCTAATATAGGGTCCAAAAAAAAAAAAATCCCTGGGGCGCTGCCCCGAACCCTGTAAAAGGGGGGCTAAATACCCCCCTCAAACCCCTCGTATAGGGTGGGCTTCCACTCCCACTGCGCAATCGGTGCAACGAACGGGGGGACTCTGTCGCCCCTCTAACCCCCTGGTTAACTATGGGGACTAGTCATGGAAAGAATATAACACAACCCAACACCTGGAGAGAGTCAAGAAAACTTAGAAATAGGTGTGCATTGCCTAAGCTCGTTTCTTGATATTTACGAGAATATTGGGCCAACTACGAATTCATTTATACATATGATATGGCATATAAAGGAAGGAATGATGGATCTCAATAAATGGGTTGAGGTTAGTAAAAGGGTTACCAAAAACAATGCAAAATCTATGTTTAATTTCAAAGAAGGGTCGAAAAGGAAGATGTGCAAGGTGCAATATTTGAAGCACCCTGATATAGCAAACCACTTTTATGATAGTTTCTTTGTAGAGTATGGAAAGATTCCATGATGAGGTTCCAATTTATTTTGAAAATTTATTTTATGCAGAATTATTTTTGGGTATGAACCCCAATTATAATGACCTTCATATGAATATTATGGTATTGGGAGAGGTTGGTTATATGATCGTAAGGGCGCATTATGTGATACTCAATTTCCTCACCCTTAACAACCTTTGGTGCGCTAACCTCCTCGTCTGGTAACTGCGCGGTCAAAAATGGATTCAACTTGTCAAATTGGTCGAGAAGGAAGGAATGCCATTATAGACAACATACGGAGTGCATTAACTGGAATCGACATCAGCCTAAATCGACAAAGAGCACAAGCTAACGCATGTGTTAATTTTGTATATAAAAAAGATGAGGAGATAGATAATATGAATACTGAGGAGCTTAAAACATATGCAAAGGCTTGTCATAATGGTTGGCAAGACATAATTGTTCATGAGGAAGAGGGTGTGGGATTGGTATGTGTTAATAGTTAGGGTGGATATTTTAATGTAATTTGTAATGTATGTGTTAATGTTGATTCACATACATTTTGTTATTTTTCTCAGATATAATCTAACACAAATGTCTCGGATGTTCACCATTTGCAGTTAACTCATTTTTTGAATGCAAATTCTGATAATTTCACAGTCCCAGGTTTAGCTGCTAATGATGATATTTTGAGAGATGTTAGTTTTTTTTTTAAGAGTTCATGTTGATACAATTAGTATTCTACTTTTATTATATCGTTATTGTGAGGACATATTTTTAAAATAAATAACTATGTATATATAATTAAATGTTAACAGATTATGATTTTGACCAATGTTTTGGATATAGCACCACCCTCTTCCTCCCTATTAGGGGATGTTCCACATGTTTTGAATATATCACTTATGTTTTGTTATAAATTGAAGTGTAAGTTTCTTCAAAAAATGAGATAGATTTATCTTATAGTTTAAAAGTTTTAAATTTTAGGTTTGTGGAGACGATTTCCATTCTCTAGGGACTTTAGAAATGGAGTCGACAATGGGGATATGATCATCTAAACTATTTGAAAAATTCATGTAACAATTTTTTGATATTGCGAGTTTATGGATTTTCACGTGCAATTTTAAATTTTTATTATATACATGTGCATGTACTGTACAAGGCATCTATGAGGGTGGGATACATGGCGAACACCACAAGGGCACAATGGAGCGGGAGCACCATGAGGTATTGCATCGAATTTGAAACTTTTTATAAATTTTTTTTGATAATTACATTCTCATTTAATTTTAAAACATTAAAATTTAATTTTAAAGTACATAATATTATGTATATATGTAATTACATATGTTGTGTAAGGCACCCATGATTCAGATGAGAGCACGAATAGGTTGATAGATCATATATTTCAACGAGATTCTCTAAATTGATGTAACTTTTTATTTGACAGACGTTTACTTTTATATTTACTTTTATTAGGATATAAATTTTGGACATATTTAAAGTAAAACTCTTTATTATGAATTAATGCATCTTATTATTTGACAACTTTTTATTATATAGTTACTTTTATAATGATATAAATTTTGGACATAATTTAAACCTTGAAATCTTTATTATGATTTAATACATGCTAATTTTTGAGTTTATGTACATTTTGCATGGTACAATTTGCATGATGTATGGTTTGATGCTTAAAACTTGGTTTTACATATTTAAGTTCATGCATATGTAGCAATGAAAGTAAATTTTCATTTAGTTGGTACATTTTTCATTCAATAATTCCTATAATCTTAGTAGATGATTCTTAGGTTTTGTTTAAAGACGTTTTATCAATTTATTTAAAATGAATCTACTAAAATTGGAGATTACAAGACATGACCTACATTTTTCATTTGAATGAATCGTATAATTTGTTGTAGATGTCTAAAACAATGATAACTTAAAATTTCATTATAAAATATGGTATGTACATTATACATTCATGTATAGAAAGGCTACTATAAATGTCGGTTGGTAGTTAAGTTTTAATATAAATTTGTTTGAATGCACCAAAATAAGTTAGATAAAATTGATTTATAAAACATGGCCCACAATTTGCATGATGCATGCATGGTTTGATGTTTTTAAAGGTTTTACATATTTTCGTTTAGATGGCACATTTTTCATTAATCATTCCTATAATGTTAGTATATGATTCTTATGTTTTGTTTAAAGTTTTTTTGTCTTGAGTGATTTAAAATGAATCTATTAAAATTGCAAATTACATAACATGACCTACATTTTACATTTGAATGAATCATATAATTTAGTGTAGATGTCTAAAACAATGATAACTTAAAATTGCATTATAAAATATGGTATGTACATTTTTCATTCATGTATAGAAAGGATACTATAAATGTTGGTTGATAGTTAAATTTTAATATAAAGTTGTTTGCATGCACAAACATAAGTTACATAAAATTTCATTACAAAACATGGCCCACAATTTGCATGAGGCATGCCTAGCTTGATTCTTTTAAAGGTTTTACATGTAATTTAAGTTCATGAATATGTAGCAATGAAATTAAATTTCTTTTTAGTTGGTACATTTTGAATTCAATCATTTCTATAATGTTAGTAGATGATTCTTAGATTGAGTTTAAAGTTGTTTTGTCAAGTTATTTAAAATGAATCTATTAAAATTGCAAGATACAAAATGTGGCCTACATTTTTCATTTGAATTAATCTTATAATTTAGTGTATATGTATAAAACAATGATAAATTAAAATTTCATTATAAATATGGTATTTACATTTTGCATTCATGTATAGAAAGGCTACTATGGATGTCGGTTGATAGTTAACTTTTAATATAAAGTTTTTTGAATGCAAAAACATAGGTTAGATAAAATTGCAGTATAAAACATGGCCAACAATTTACATTCCATCATTCTTATAATGTTAGTATATGATTCTTAGGTCTTTTTTTTTTAAGTCATTTTGTCAATTTATTTAAAATGAATCTAGTAAAACTGCAAATTACAAAATATGACCTATATTTTGCATTTGAATGAATCTTATAATTTGTTGTAGATGTCTAAAATAATCATAACTTAAAATTTCATTGTAAAATATGGTTTGTACACTAAATTTCATTAATGTGTATAAAGGCTAATACATTTTACATTCATGTATGAAATTGTTTAAGACCAGAGAATGTATGTACATATAAATTACTTATCATGCATGCAAAAATAATATCAATAGCATCAAATCCTCAATACACCTACATAACAGGAAGTGTACATATAACTTTGAAACTCAATATAAGACCCAATGAGTATCACTTTCACATCATTAAATTCTTAAGAATGTACAACATAAGAGTGCACAAAAAAAAAGGCTAACAATGTACTTGAACTCTATGTTCTCAAAGATGAATCCATGGATAAGAAATGCTCGGGAAGTTCAATTAAAAAAATTCTAATGGAATGCCATCCTCAATTATCTGTTCATGGTCATATTTTGCATTCTACATTTTTTAACTTTCAGTTGTTTTTTATTGAACTTATATCAATTGTATGTGCAATGCACACACCAAGTGACTATATTGACAACTTATGATATTGATTTAATAATTTTGAAAGTAAAAATTACTCTCAGTTTTATGAGTTTCTTGAAAAAAGTAACCTTTCAATACAATAGACCCTCTTTCTTATATAAAATCGTTATCATCATAATCTTCCAATAACTCCATCTTTCATTCAGTGCACCACATAAAATAATCCTTGACATTTTCTATGTTGTTAATGGGTGAAACTATAGAAGAAAAACATCTCTTTCACAATAAAACAAGTGTAAATTCAGATCATAATTAACAAGAAATTAAATATATCAACATGGACTTGATTTTATTATCTATTTGTAGATCTCTATATTTTAACTATTATCTAGATACTTATACTCATTTATTTTAAGAAACATAAAATACACACACACACACACACATATCCTTTGAAAGAAATAGAAATGTTACCTTCTCTAACTAGATTAGTAACTCGGTCACCTTTAGATGATACTATACTCTCCTCTGATTCCATCTCTTCAAATCTTGCAACTAACATTTTCCCCTTTGTATTTAGTTATGTACGTTGATAGGCTTTTACATACATATTGTTTTCACAAACACCATTTGATTGTGTGTCCTCCATGAAAATAGGGAAAAAACAAGAATATTTTCTTTTATCAAATGAAAATACATTTCGGTAATCCTTTGTTTTAATTGAATGCAATTTTTGAGTCCCTTTTACTATTTCACCTTCATATGTAATCAATCTATCTACATCTTGGACTCCAATATGCCAAAAAAACCTGTAGTAAATTCAAACAAGAATTTAAATATGTTATTTAAAATACAATTTATATATCAAAGATAATCATCGTCATATTGTTTAAACTATATAACTTATAAATGTTTAAAATTATTAAAAATTTATCATATATTAAAACTATATACAAGTTAATTTGTATATAGTCACATACCTTCATACCTTCCTTGATGGGTTAATCTGATGGCTTAGTGCAACATCGCACCATTGAACAACTTGTTCAGTTGAGAAAATTCAGTTTATAGAGTGGTCCATTTGATATCTTTGAAGTGCTTGTTTTATACATTCCCCTGAACCATCATGTTCTCCTTTTCCATGATTAGTCTCAAAGAAATTCCAACAATGTTTAATGTGGGTTTTATTAAGAGGATGACACAAATAAAAGAATGACCGTGAAAATTTGAATTTACATGCGCATCCATTAGACCATATCCAATTTTCATTGAATTTTAATCCACGACCTTCAATGAGTCATAAATCTTACCAAAACAAAGTGGTACAAAATGCTTACCATGTGTACGATCATTGCTGATATAAAAGTGATATTCTTTAATAACATCTCGATTCTCACTGGTGCTTTATATATCATCAACATTTTGTTCAGCATGTCTATATAGAAAATGGACAAGCATAGAGACTTGGTCATAATTATAATATTCACTCGGTATTTCATTTTCTGTAATAAATGTGTAATTCTCTATAAAATCAACTATTCACAAAATCCCTGGTGGAAAAATTTCATAGGATTTTTTGAATTGCAGATACTACCATTAAGCTCTATGCAAATGCTTGGTGTACTTATAAACTTCTATCTCAAATTTCTTCAAAAACTCTATCACAAAAATTTCTTCTTCTTATAAATCAATCCTTTTAGCACTTGTACTATTATTTGAACTAATCGATGTATGGATATATTCATATCTCTTTCATTTCACTTTTAGGTTAGACAATTATTGATTATTTATATCAATAGAATATTTGTTGTGAAATAACGTTAAATTTCTGCAATGACCACATTTTTTACAACCAACACATTTATTCTCGTAAAATAATTCATGACTTTCTCTTGCACATAGAATTATGAATATGAAACCATGGATGGTGGAAGGAAGAGGTGAATTTTTCCAAAATGGTTTACTAAAATTAAGGAAGGTGTCATAATATAATTGAAATTCCACATGATAACGACAAAAATAAGTGTCGCATACAGTGATAGGTTTAACATGCCATAGTTTTTGTTGCACAAAAGTATTGATTGAGACATTAATTCCACAATTCTCTTCTATGGACTTATTGAAAAATTCTATCTTAGTGGTGTCCAAGATATGTTTTACATGTTCTTCATAGTGATTTCGTGTTATTATTTACCGCATCACAGCCCTTTCTTTTGATGAAACGCGTCAATTTTTCATCCAATATTCATATATTATTTTTTTAACATATTCTCCAAGTCTATCTTTGTATGGTTGCCTACAAAAAACTACTCAACAAGCGATCTCATCATTTACATCTATTTGCAATCGAAATTTCCTATGTTTATGCAATATTTTTGTGAGGTCCCTAATGCTTTTGCCAAAGATTTTACCAAACAATTTTCTTTAATTCTTGATGAAACCACTACCATTTGTACTTCTCTACATGCAGTTATATCATTTTTATTTCTAGATCTTCCAATTGATTTTAGAGCACTATTTATATTTTGAATCACATTTCCTTCACCTTTTTATCTTTCGTTGATTTTCGAATACTGAATAGAATTGTTACTTCTTTTAATTTCATTGATGTTAAGAGACCTCTCAAAATTTAATCTTGAACCGTCACACTTTCATCTTTGAAGAACCTTTCAATAATGAGCTTAACATGATATTGTATAACTTGGTCAAATTTTTTATCTCTATATATGTCAACGTCAACATTTTCTAACGTCTCATCATTGATAATGACATATGAATATTAAATGTAAATGGGTATAAATATTCATTAAATAATTAAATTAAAAAATAGAGTTTGAATGAATTGAAATTAATAAATATATATAATTTCAATAATACACATGACATATATTATAAACACTTGATGGTGATTCAACATCTTCACTTGAATATCTTTTAACATCTTCAAAAACATCATCAATCACTGGTTCATTATCTTTTTCACTTTGTCTTTCAATATTTTTAATCTCATCATCGATGTTATGACGAATATCTTTCTCTATTTACATTGTAAAATATTTTTCAAATTAGTTCAACAAATAAAAGTTAAATTTCATAATACACTAGTTAAATTTAAATATCATTTATAATATTTGCATTTACATACCTGCTTCAACTTCTAGTTGAGATTGATTTGTCCTTTCAATATTTAAGCGCTCTTCCTTCTTTCTTTTGTAATAGTTTATTCCATATCCTCTACGAGCCTCAATGTTTCTTTTTTGATCATATTTTATCTTACAATTTGTTTGATTTCCCATGATAATTTAATCTATGTTGATTTCTAAAATCCAAGCCAAAAATGTCAATTTCAAAATCCTCTAAAAAAAACTCACTTTCAAAATTTAGACCAAAAAACTCACTTTTAAAATTCAGCAAAAAGACTTACTTTAAGAAAAAGTCACTTTAAAAATTCAGCCAAAAAAAATTACTTTCAAAAAAACTCACTTTAAAAATTAAAACCAAAATACGTAATTTAAAAATTAAGCCCAAAAGCTCACTTTAAAAATTCAACCCAAAAGGCTCACTTTAAAAATCAAGCTAAAATGTCTCACTTTAAAAATTCAGCACAAAAAACTTACTTTAAAAATTACGTCCAACAATTTTCCTTTAAAAATTTAGCATAGAAGATTTAGTTTAAAAGTTCACTCCAAGCGGGAAAGAGTATGAAAATAATGTTTCAGGTCCATTTATTTCTATTGTTCGGGTGAAAAGTTTTTTTCAGAATACTTCATATTACTAGCAATTTATTTAACCCATGATGACTTATTACTAATGCATGATCCTTGGATTTTTTCATTCTAGATTCATTCTCATGTAAAAAAATAAAATAAAAAGAAGGAGATATTCAAGCATACCTTTTGCCTTAATTATGCCATCAATTTTAAGTGGCATCCACAGACCACATCATATCTTCCATCACATGTGATATATTTCTGGATTACTCCTGCCATTTCCTTCCATAATTCTAGGAATGAGTTGGGATTATACCCCTTCCTTTTCTAACAAATTCTTCACCATCATTTAAGAATAAGAAGGTTGCATTCTATAAAGAGGTATTTCATACCATTTCTATCCCTCTGTTGTGAATCCCGTCACTTCATTTATGGATCTCTCATCAGCTCGAATCTATAGATTTTTTATTGTGGTCATCCCCTCAATAAAATTTTGCATGAATTCTAATGTTATCTCCTTATCAAACCCTTGAATTCTTTCAAAATAATCCATCCAACCAACATGATTTAAGATGTTGTGCCCTTCATCTCTAATGTGAAAATTTATGGGTTTATGTCGAACAGAGTACACTCCCATTATTTTAACCTCATCAAATTTCTAGGGAAAGAGTAAACGTAAACTCTGGAAAATAAAACCAGCCTTACCATTCACCTATCGATCACAATCAAGGTTATGATATATAGATCGGCAAAGAAATTAGTACCGAGATAACAACATCTAACTCATGAGTCAACATGCAACAACATATCAAATTATTATTCATTTATTACACTTCCATGTCGCCCAATGAAACTTAGGATGTCAGTGGCCATAAGTTATATTAGTGAGTGGGTGATATGTCAATACAATAATATTTCCAATAATTATAAATTATGTAATTCACCGTAATGATGTAGTTACACAAAATGAGGAAAAGACAATCATCAAGAATTATAAAATAAAAAAATGTTTGATGTATATTTATTGAAAAAAATAAATGAAGTGATGTGAGTAAAAAACATTAAAATGCAATGTGTTAATGAGACGTGACATGAAAAGAAATTTTCACATAAGGAACCCTGGACAGAAATTCATCAGGTAAATCAATTATCTTTGTTAAAAAGAATGTGAAGTTTCTAGAATAAGGGGATAATAGGTTCAATGACACAAAATAATTTCAAAATCCCAAATATAAAATACCTATAAAGTCTCATTCCTGGGATGCTAAATAGATATTAAAATTTATTAGTAGTCATAAATCATATCCATCACTAGTGAAGAATTGACTAAATATTTGCTCACAAATTATAAGTTTAAGAAAATGTTAGATATTCAATAGTAAACATTTATTAGTACTTGGTTTTGAGAAACAAGGTCACCAAGTAGATCGTAGTTTTAAATTAAATTCCATACCATAGTCATAGCCCTACTTCAAGGAAGAATACATAGCCTCGAAAGGGTTTCCTTTTAACCCATTGAGATGCTAATGTCCCATATATTAGAAATAAATTCATAGCTACAGGGTCATTTAATTTTTCTTAAATGTCTACATAAGACCTTTGTTCTGGTGTAGTGACCAGTTAATAAAAATATCATTCATGGGAACTAATAAAGTGAATAATTAAGCTCCTGATGAGACCTCTTGTCCTTCAACCTGAAGGCCAAAGACCATTACTCTAGCTTGGTAATGAGAAGTGGTAATGTCACTTCACTAGGTCCTATGATCATGGTAGTTTGGCTCATGGTGCGACCTCCTATCCTCTAGTGAATTTTTGTTATTATTATTTATTGGCTATAATTATTGCTAATCATAAAATATTACTTAATAGATGGGGTGGAAAATAAACTCCTTAAGAGTTAGGGATGGCGTAAAAAGGTTTCTAATAACTAGTTTCATATTGGATAATCTTGCCTTTAAAAAACTAAGAACATTAAAATAATTGTTGATAAATATATGTTGCTTTACCAAAATTGAGGTTCACAACAGTTCTCCAAATAATGTCGAAATTATTTTGAGACTAATATAATCAATATCAATTTTATAAAATCGGGAACTTAACAAATTAGGGAGGTTAAGAATCAACATGATGAAATCATCTTTTTGAAAAATTATCCCCTTATAAAAAAATTTATCTTATAAATGAGCAAAGATAATTAATAATGCAATCATTATATTAAAGAGGACCTAAAAATAAAAAATAAAAAATATTCTAGATATCAAAATAGAAGAAGCAAAATAATGAAAATAATAACAATCATAGTCCAAGTAACAACAATCGTGACTTAAGTAACAACAACCATGGGTTACGTAATAGTAATCATGACTTGAGCAACAACAACCATGGCTTAGGTAACAACGCTATGATGTAAGGAACAACAATCATAGTATAGGTGACAACACTATGACTTAAGGAACAACAATAATCATGGCTTAAATAAGAGTAGTCATTAATTACAAATTAGATAATAGTAGTCTGATTTACATAACTTATGACTTAGGGAACAACATTGTAACATAAGTAACAATGCTAGTAGTCGATTATTGAAAATTAGGTATCAAAATTTGTAGCTTGAATAATAGCAAAATAAAATAAATATGTATATTAATATATCAAAACAACTCTCAAAATTAATAAATTTTATTCTAGTCTATTTATGTGTTTATTATTTTTTTCATTTTTTTTAAACATAAAAGAGAGAGGAAGACTTACGAATTTGTAGCCGTGGGGATATTCCCCTAATTGTCTACAAGGTACAAATATGTCTCACCTATAACTTCATGAACAAAATACTCCTTTGTGACCAGTTGATGATATACACAAATTCGATGGTCATTAACAAGAAAAGAAATACTAGAAACATCAATTGTGGTGAGGTATTGTAACAACCCTAGTTACAAATTCATGTAAAAACTATAATACCAAGGTCATGGGACAGTTATTCCAAGCTAAATGTTGGGGAAAACATCCTAGTGGGTGTTCATTAGTTTATTATGGCTAAGGGAAATTGGCAAAGGTAATGGAAAAGGCTTTGGAAAGGCATGCGGCATTTGTTGGAATTTTATTTATGAAAATAATGGAAACTAGGAGAAAAGGAAGGTGAATGGTCACAAATTTTCATCAGGAGGAAATTGAAGGAAAAATAGAGGAAAATGAAGAAAATAGAGGCCTTAATGATAAAATGTCTTATGAGGCTAAGTTCACAACGTTTTATCAATTCAGTTTTGGAGATCTCTCTATTTTTTCTCTCTCTCATACTCTTAGACACTTATTGTATTCTTGGATCATTTTTCGAATTGGAGGAAAGAAGGCAAAGGAAGAAAGAGGAAGTAAGGATCAAGCAAGGAAGAGAAGGATTAGGTGGCTACAATGGGATTACTTGTAGGTATTGAGTTTCATGTATAATTTCCTTGCTATTTCTAGCGTATATGGTACATGCATGTGTGTTTTTCGTTCTCTTGTTGTCTTTGGCATGGGTTTTCCCATGTATGATAGTTATTTTTGGATAGTAATGGTGTGATGGGGTTCTCTTGTTTTGGTTGAGTTGGATTGGTGCATGGTTTCAAAACTGAGTGGGGTGGTATCTAGGGAGAAACACAAGGTCTAGGAATCCCTGGACCTAAAGTGTGATTGTGTATGGCCTTGTTAGGCCTTGGAATACTTAACTAGTGAATGGTGAGATATATGGTAAATCCTAAAGGGTGCAGCCTCATTGGGCCTAGGAATCCTCAATTCTTGTATGGCGACATATACAGTAAATCCTAGAGGTGGATACAGATAAATTCCTCACGGTTTAGCTGGAGAATTCTAGAGGCATCCATGCTTGTTTAGGGCCTAGTGATATGGTGGCATTACAGTAAATCCTAGTTGTATTGATGACGGTTTTGAGCCTAGGAATCCTTTGGGGATATATGGTAAAGATTGAGGAAGCCTTAGTTGGTTTTGTTGTGAGTCCCACATCCATGCTTGGAATATGGCACAGGGGTGATTGGCTAAAAGAAAGATTTGGTTTAACTGAATATATGGTTGGGTGGTTTTTGGCAGTCCCTGAGTTGGTTGGCTTATGCATAAATTAATAATAACTTCTTTTCCTTTGCTATTTCATGTGTAAATGTACTTGTTAATATGTGGATTTTATAGTTGTTATATCCCTATTATTATGTTGGTTATATGTTGGTTATAATCATGGTTCATGAAAGAATTCGGTTATATCTCTCATAATGTTTTTAAAATGTGAATGAATATATTATCTGATAGATTATAATATAGCTATTATGATAGGGCATCAATTATTCTTGAAGATTCTCAGATAAGTATGAGACCCCTATGGTCATATCTATGGTTATGACCTATAAATTACATGTTTGTGATATGTTTGACAAAATGCTTGTCATGGCTAGTAGAGGTCAAGTCAAGTCCTTGTACCAATGTTTGTACTAGTATCTTATTTCTAGGATTTTCATGAAGTTATGGGAAAAGGCCTGAGACCTAGCTCTGAACAAGTGGCAAAGAATTTGGGGTTCTTAGATCAGAACTACCTGAAGAAGGCCACAGTTGTATGCATTCCTTACTTTGGGAGCGAATGGAGGGTCTTAGCCACATGCATGGCTTGTCATGGAAGCAATTTGGGGTCTAGCTCAACAAATTGTTAAGTTTTCTCAGGGGTTGGGTACCTAGAAGGGTTGGCTATCTCCTGAAGGTTCTATAGCTCCTGAGAAAGGTTAGGTTTGTTTTTTTTTATCAGTTCCACCTCCTTAGCTATACATGGGGATTTGAATCACATAATCATAAGTTTTTGTCACATGTTTACCCCAAAGAACTGGCTAGCTTTGGTAAATGTGGGAGGAGGGTGTTACATAGTTGTAGCAGAGCATGGTTCAACACTTAGATTGGATGGGCGCAATGTGTTTGTATTACATTCATGTAGGTTGTATATGTGCTTGTTATGAATGTATGGTGATGTTCATTGTTACAGTTGTCTTGTCATGTATAAGTTGATGATATTTTTGTTGGGATGTGTTTGTCATGAATGCATGTTGGTTGTATATGATTTTGTTATGCATGTTAGTGTCTATAAGTTGTTTTGCATTCATTTCCATGGTTATGGTTATGTATGTATCGTATGTCACACATGCATTGTGAGGTCATTGTATGCAATTTATGTCATCATGATCTTATTAGTATGTTATGATGTTGATGTGTTGGCTGAGATAGAGTAGGAGATGCAGGTCATCAAAGTAAGGTTGTAGCATTGGACCTCAGGGTAAGAGCAGATCATCATACAAGTTTGTATGGTGGGTATGCAGGTATGTTGCTTAATGGTTGTTATAAGCATTAGGGTTATGTACATGTCTTTCAGTCTATGGTTTTTGTGGTTCCATGTATGATAAATGTTAGTTAATAAGTGTGATCATATGTATATGCGTCCGTTAGTCATGAAGGATTGTAACTTGTTGTTATATGCATTATGTTCACATGCATGATGGTTATGGTCATTGTACTTACAATATTGATGTTATATGTATTGTTTTAATATGGATTGGTCTATGAAGATCATTTTGGTTATGTATTTAGGTATGAGTCGATATATTTGTGATAGTGTCATACTAATTCGGACTAACTTGTGTAGATGTGATAGCCTCCCCTAAGATACATTGAGGTATGAGTTTGATTATGTCATTTACTTGGTTTAACTAGCATGTTATGTTTACACGTCGTTTAAATGTTTGATTAATTGTATGCTATGAGTATGTGCCTATAAGATTTCATGAAGGAATGATCTTATTCTAAGATGATTGTACTAAAACATTTAATTTGCTGAGACAACTGATATGTAATTTAGTATAATTGAGATTTAGTTCTAGTGTTATGATTAATGATTATGACTTTATTGTTAATTTTTGTCATGGTTGCTAGTCTTCATAAAATATAATTAATACACATGATGTTTTGATCTTTGGAACATATGATTGACATGTGTGAAGTCACAGGGAAACATGTTTGGTATTAGCATGACAAGGTAACAGTTGATTTTTGTATATAACTAATAGATTGGTGATGTGATAGCAATAATAAGACCCAATTACAGCAAGGAAAAAGGTAAAATAAAGGAATTGAGCGAGAATTCATTTGGCTATGTTTGGAAACCATAGTTCCAAATGAATGAGTGCTTTGCATGAATACAAGAAGTCTTCTTAACCTTGATTTTGTCTAACATTAAGTGGATATGTGCTATATTCATGAACATAGAATTGACATGTATAACAGTTGGTTTCTAGATATGGTTAGATTGGTAAAGGGAATTGGATTTCCTTGAGAGATGGCATGGAAGTGCTCATTTACAAGGAAATGTGATTGGCATAACAAGGTAAGCTAACTAGTACATTGTTATATTTATTTATACACTGACAATTATGTGTTTACAATATTATGATGCGGGGAGCTACATGGAAAGAGAGGTTTCCATCAAATCTTGAAGAAGGCTTGAGTTGAGCTTTCCCTTGGAAGCGTTGTGCTTCCTTGGGGTTCAGTCGTGGTGCTTGTTGGGAGTTTTGTTCTTTCGATCTTTTGTGATTTGTTTGCACCTAGTTTGTAGTTTTGTTATGTCTCGTGCATGGCCATGCCACTTTGTTTTTGGTTTTGTATTGTCAGTGGTTTTCATTGTTTTATTATTGTTTGTTTCCTGTTATTGCCTTTTGTGTTTTGAGGGTCTTTGGAATTGGTTTGGGAAAGAGGAAATTTAATGGAGCTAGATGAAACCTAGTAGGTAATGTAAGACTCAGATGAAGCTCAGTGCATGTATAAGGGTAGTTGAAGGCAAGATTATGACAGTCAGTTGGATATGTTGGGTCCATTGAGATAAATGGAATATGGTAGTACAATCATGAGAAAGGTAACCAGAAAGGTAAAGTAAGTGGATTTTAGGCGTCAAATGCCTTAGCTATGTTAGGAACTGTTGTTATCAATGTTGTGCATGTTGTGCATGGATTAAGGGAGTTCTCTTAATCTTGACCTTATGCTATTTGGTAATTATGTTGTGATCATGATTATGCTAATGTTTAGGTGTATACATGTATGTATGTATGTCATTGTTTGATAGTCTAATAGGGCCTTTAGTGACCATGATGATTTTATGCTAGTGCTTACATGTGTATACATGTATGTATGTTGTTGTCTGGTGGAAAGGATCATTCTTGTGGAGGAATGATTACTTATGCAAGTGAAGGGCATGAAGAGGTTCTTCGTCTTATGAGGAATCAAGTGGGAAGGGTATCCCTGACAAATCTATGAGGTCAGTATCATGTGGAAATGAATTGATATTATGTGACTATACTATGTTTATGTTATTGTAGGTAATCATGAAGGGTACATCAGTGGAATGAAAGCAGTGTGATCTGTGGCATTTTGGGGCAAGCATGGATAGTGGAAAGACACTATAAGCAAGGTTGCCTAGCAGAAACAACATTGCCTTTGGATGTGCAGTACTACTACCATGTATATGTTGTACATATTGTACATGATATATTTGTGATGTTGTATACAAGTGGTGTTGTGTATATATATATTTTTTACATGTCATTTATGCAGTGTTGTGTACAAATGGTGTTGTGTGCGTGTTGGATATGCAGTGTTGTGTACAAATGGTGTTGTGTGCATGTTATATATGCAGTGTTGTGTACATATGGTGCTCTGGGCATGTTGCATATGCGGTATTGAGTGCATATGGCATTGTGTGCATGATTGTACATGTGGTGTTGTGTACATGTTGTACATGGGGTGTTGTGAAAGTGGTGCTATGTACATGTCATGCATATGGTGTTATGTATATTTGGTGTTGTGTACACATCGTGCATGTGGTGTTGTGTACATGTGGTACTATGTACACATTATGTAGGTGGCACTATGTACATGTGGTATTGTGTACACATCGTACATGTTGTGTTGTGCACATCTGGTACTGTGTTATCATGTTATGGAGATTGTGTAGCTGATGTATCCTGACATGTGTATTCATTGTGGTGTGCTTTGTGTATGTATAGTATTTGTTTTATGTTGGTTGCAGACGTATGTATTCTATATTTTTTTTATGTATATTGTGTGTATGTGTACGTGATTGAAGTGGAGAAAAGGAATTAGGTGCTTTATTGGTGTGGCAACCAATCTGATGTGGATATGGAAAGGACAAAGGTAGAAGCAAAGGAACGATTAAAGGATAAGTACCAATACTTTATTTAATTCTTAATGAAGCATGTGATCTATGATTCTGGTTTACGATGATTGCATGTGATTCATGATTTTGATTTATGATAGTTTTGTTTTTGAGCTAATTGAATGTGATATGTTTTTACATGATGATTTGATCAAATAGCTAGGTTTACTCATTGTGACAGGAAGTGAATAGAATTAAAAGTGTACCTTATTGATGTCACAATGATGAGGTATGATGTGAATTTATTTAAATTTATTTTAAATCTAATAGAAATTGCTTTCCTGGTATAGGAAAGCATGAAAATTCCTGATCGCGTAGTTGAAATTCAATGCAATAATGTTAACAACAATAGTGAAAGGAATTGGAACAACCAACAGTATGTTGGTAAAGCACATCAGGAACAGGGCCATTGTGGGACACTGGTACCCAATAGTGTCCATTGATTTCCATAAGCATGCTATGACTAGTATGATTCTTTTGAGGTAGGGATATGCCTTGTTTTTTGGACCTTCTAATGTGAGGAAACCTTTCCAAGAGAGGGGTCACTCGAGGGACTGCGTAGCAGCGAAAGGGATGCCCACGAAACTTGGAAGGTGTGTTTCTACATTGAAGGCAGTGACCAGAATACCTGAGGAAGAGTGTAGTAGAGAAGGGAATGTTGCGGATGGATATGTTTTGGTCATTAGCATTTCCAGATGGAATCATATGCACATTGGGAGTATTTCCTAGAAAAATGAGCTGGTAATTGTTCACTGAGATGGCAAGTGCCGCAGGATTGTAGCGTTGGACATTGGATGCAGACTTTCACTTTGGCAGTGGACTATGGACTACCTAGGAAGGAGGTGAATCTTGGTACTACTTTCGAGGGTGGAGGTGTGAGCCTCTGGATTCCCCTATTGTTGATGCAGGAATTGTATCCTTTTATTTATTGGGTGAAGGAAATGTGCATGAGAGTATATGTGATTGTTATTGTAAATACCATAATGAGTTGTGTTATAAACCTCTAGTAAATAGTATGTTTGTCATGTTTTCAGTAGTGGCCATAATAAATATTGCAACAAGTTATGTTATAAAGCTCCATAGGCACTATGTTTTGTTTTCAGTGGTTTGTTGGTTTATAGGTGTCATTGAACATAGATGACAGTGTTCCCCCAAGGGGGAGGGTTCCGTAACAACCATGGTTACAAATTCATGTAAAAATAATATAAGACCAAGGTCATGGGACACTTATTCCAAGCTGAATGTTGGGAAAATAATCCTACTAGGTTTTCATGTGGTTTTTTATGTCTAAGAGAAATTGGCAAAGGATTTGGATAGGCATGAGGCATTTATTAGCATTATGATTATGCAAATAATGAAAATTGGGAGAAAAGGAAGGTGAAAGGTCACTAATTTACATGAGGGGGAAATTAAAGGAAAAATAGAGTAAAATAAAGAAAAGAGATGTCTCAATGATAAAAGAGGCTTCTGAGGATCAGTTCACAATATTTTGATAGTTTGGTTTTGGATAAATCTCTATATTTTCTACCTTTTGATACCTTGGGTTTATAAAAACAAGGTATATAAAGCCTAAGATAAATATTATAAAGCCTAAAATAAGCATGCTTGGTCATGGTTGAGCATGGTTTATTTCCATATTGGAACAATCTTTGTAATAATGCGAAGTTGGACCATGGTTGACCATGATTTATTTTCATATCGATACAATTTGTTTCAATGAGATGTTGGACTATGGTTGACCATGATGGATATTATAAACCCAAGCTAATAATAAACACAGGTGATTGATATTATAAACCCAAGGAAATAATAAACCAAAGGGATTAATACTGAAACCCCATGGGATTATGAACCTAAAGGAATATATTAAAACCAAGAGACTAATAATATAATCTGAAGGGATATAAATCCTAAGATAAAGATTATAAACACTAAAATAAACATGGATGGAAATGGTTAACAATGGTTGATTTTCATATTGAGACAATCCTTGTCAGAATGTAATGTTGAACCAAGGTTGACCATGCTTAACTATGGTTCATTTTCATACCAACACAATTTTTGTGACAATGTAACATTCAAAATGCAACATTCACATTGAGAATGTCACAATGTGGCAATCGACCATGATTGATTGTGATTGACCATGATTGAATTTATAAAAAATGGTTGACCATGATTAATATTATAAACCCAAGTTATATAAACCCAAAGATAAATATTATAAACCCTAAAATAAACATGGTTGACCATGGTTGACCATGGTTAACCATGGTTGATTTCCATATTGAGAGAATCCTTATCAGAATGCGATGTTGCACCATGGTTGGCCATGCTTGACCATGATTGATTTTCATATCGAGACAATATTTGCCACAATTTAATGTTGGACCATGGATGATTTTATATTTAAACAATCATAGCCACAATGCAACATTCGATCACAGTTGACCATGGTTGGTGATGATTGACCATGGTTGACAATGATTGATATTATTAACCCAAAGATATAATAAACCCAAGGCATTGATATTATAAACCCAAGGGATTAATACTAAAACCCAAAGGGATTATGAACCCAATGGAATAATATTAAAACCAAGGGAAAATGTATATAAACACTAAGATAAATATTATAAACACTAAAATAAACATCATTGACAATGGTTGACCATGGTTGATTTTCATATTGAGACAATCCTCGTCACAATGTGACGTTGGACCATGGTTTACCATGTTTAAACATGGTTCATTTTTGTTGAGATTTTTTTGTTTGAATTCAAATAGGAAAAAATCTCTGAAGGATGACAACAATAGGGATTCAGTTCCTAGATTAGCTCCAGTTTTTTGGGAGGGAGTTAATGCCTCTTATATTTGATGTGAGGGAGTTATGAGGCTGTTAGATTCTTTGTGTTATATAACAGGCAATCATTCGGATGATTTTCTAAGAGAGTGTGAGGATTTCTTGATGTAATCTCCAATTTGATTAATATATTCTTGATGCCTATGTTTGGTGGACCTAGCCCAGATTGGTTGGATGAACCACGTTAAATACTATGTTATATGTGCTTTTGTTGTGTGTTTAATTTAGTTTTGTTGTGCACCTGAACCAACAATTGGTATCAGAGCATGTTGGAGGTGCTGCCTGGAGGCGTGCGTGACTGCTAATGCTGGCAGACTGTGCCTGGTGAGCGTTACCTGCTGAGAGTGATTGCTGTGCGTGGAGTCTTATGTTGACCGGAGCGCTGGCAGATTGTGCTGGTGGTTTTGATGTTCTTTGTTGAGTGTGTGTGAATGCGCGGAAGAGACCAAAAGGTGTGTGTTTTAATTAAATTGCTGGTGCGTATTTTTGCCAGATCGCTGTTTTTTACATATGGCTCGTGCATATTTAAATTGTCGGTGTGTGCTTTTTGGTTAAATCGCTGGTGTCATATTTCTGCTACAATGAGTGGAGCCTGTTGTTTACATTGCTGGTGTCATATTACCCCTGCGCGTTTTTAAATTGCCCATGCACGTTGATAATTGACCGAAGCCTGTTCAATCTGGTTCTTAAAAATTATTTACAGTGATTTGCAACAGCACGTCTTCATTATTCTGCCCTTCCCCACGCCTCCTTACTCGTCTGTAGTTGTTCTGCTATCAAGTCCAAACTCAATGCATTAAGCCGCAGATATATGGGTAGAATTTGATTTTCCAACCCATGCTTATCATTGCCAAATATATAGGCAGCATCATTCGATACCCTAACCTCTGCGAGCAGGAAATTGGACTAAGCGAAGAGACTCATATGTAACCGCACTAATATATATATATATATAATATATATATATATATATATATATATATATAAATATATATATATATATATATATATATATATATATGATATATAAGTTGCAAATCTACAGACCTGCATACGCTAAGGAAGCCACGGTGCTCACTCACCTTCTCTCAAAAGTTTGAAGCGTCGGAACCCATCTTTTGAATGGCACTTGGTGTCATACGAAGCTATTTGAGTATGTCAACCATCAGCGTGAATTATTATATGCATTATTAAAATAGTTATAAAGTAATAATCGAGAGAATGATTTTTTTTGTAAGTCATTTCTATAGTTAAGAGTGGCTTGTCCTCTAAAAAAAAGATAAGGAAAATAAAGGGTCACACAAGAATAATAAGTGCAAAGGGCGGTTTTTTTTTTGTTTTAAAGGCAAAGGCAGAAAGGCAGAAAAACATAGGCAGTTTTTCTTTGTTATGTAAAAGCAAAGGCATAGGCAATTTTTTTTTTTAAATTGTTGGTTGGATATTGGATATTATTGTGGTTTTTTGTTGATACAAATGGCGAAAACTCAAAGTGCCCGGTTTGAAATTGAGAAATTTAATGGCAAGAATAATTTTGAGATCTGGAAGGCAAAAATGCATGATTTACTTGTTCAACATGGCGTGGCAAAGGTGTTGTTGGGCAAGTCCAAACAGCCTTACAACATCACAAATAGTGAGTGGGCCGAGATGGATGAAAGAGCAATAAGTGCTATTCGACTGTGTTTAGCTGATGATGTCCTGTTTAACATTATGTCGGAGACAACAGCTGCTAGTTTATGGACGAAACTAGAGAAACTGTACATGACCAAATCCTTAACCAATAGGATTCTCCTGAAGCGACATTTGTACGGTTTGAGAATGAAGGAAGGTACATCGATTGTTGATCATTTAAATGATTTTAATACTCTTCTTGTGCAATTACAAAGTATAAAAGTAAAAATTCCATCCGAGGATAAAGCTATTACTTTATTGTGCTCGTTTCCCGAATCATGGGATCATTTTGTTACTTATATAAGTCTCAGTTCATCAGAAACTATTGAGTTTGATGATGTAGTTGCATCCTTATTACCGGAAGAAACAAGGCAGAAGTCGCATCCCAAAACCTCTACATGAGAAGCTATGATGGTTAGAGGTCGTTCAAAAGAAAGACGCCCCAGGAAGCTGAGCGACTCACGTTCAAAGTCAAAAGGGAAGAAGAGTAAGCTAAAGTGTTGGTTTTGTTGCAAATCAGGGCATTTAAAGAAGGACTGCTGGAAGTGACAGCAGCAAACTTCAAAATCAGAGTCTTCGACAGAAAAGAAGGAGGCGAATATGACAGATACAGGTTCGACATCTGGTTCAGGTATGAGTGATGAAGTATTATCAGTTAATGTGTCAAATCATGGTCAACATTGGTTGTTAGATTCCGGTGCATCAAACCACATGTGTATCCATAAAGAATGGTTTAAGGAATATAAATCAATTAATGATGGAGTTGTGTACATGGGTAATGATGTAACATGTAATATTGTTGGGATTGGGAGCATACAACTACAAATGTTTGATGGAACAACTAGAATATTAACTGATGTGAGGCATGTACCAAATTTAAGGAAAAACTTGATTTCATTAGGAGCACTTGATTCAAATGGGTATAAAACTGTAATTCAAGGTGGAGTAATGAAAATTTATAGAGGCATTTTACTAGTTATGAAAGCTAAGAAAGTAGGAAATCTATTTCAGTTAGATGGAGGTACAAGGTCAGATTTTGTGTCTACTGTGTCTGAACATGACAGTAACTCCATTCACTTATGGCATCAAAGATTGGGGCATATGAGTGAAAGAGGGTTGAAAATTTTGGTTGATCGCAAGTTACTTCCAAATCTGAAGTCTAGAAAATTAGATTTCTGTAAGCATTGTCTGTTTGGAAAACAAAGTAAACAAAAGTTTAAAACAGGCAAACATACTAGTAAAGGCATACTTGATTATATCCATTCAGATGTTTGGGGACCAGCCCTACAACTTCATATGGTGGTTCGTCTTATTTTGTATCATTCATTGATGACTTTTCTAGGAAGGTTTGGGTCTACATGTTGAAAAGAAAGTCTGATGTGTTTTCAGTTTTCAAGCAGTTTAGAGCATTGGTAAGAAACAACACTGGTAGAACAATAAAATGTTTACGAACTGACAATGGTGGTGAGTTTACTTCCAAGGAGTTTGATAGCTATTGCAAGGATTCAGGGATCGAGAGGCATAAGACAACGGTTTATACTCCTCAGCAAAATGGAGTTGCTGAATACATGAATAGGACTCTTCTCGAGAGAGCAAGGAGAATGCTAAGTAACGCCGGGTTGCAAAAGGATTTGTGGATGGAAGCGGTGGCAACAGCTTGTTATGTGATAAACCAATCTCCATCGACGGCGATAGACTGCAAGATTCCGCAAGAGGTATGGAAAGGACACCCTTGTGACTATTCTAAACTCAGAGTGTTTGGTTGTGATGCATATGCTCTAGTGCCTAAACATCAGCGAACTAAGTTAGATCCAAAGTCAAAAATGCATATCTTTGTTGGGTATGGTGTTGGAACAAAGGGATATAGATTGTGGGATCCTACTACCCGCAAAATCATCATTAACAGAGATGTAAAGTTTAATGAATCCTCTCTTGTACAGTTAGATGTAGATAGTTGATTGAAACAGGATGATGTATCTGACTTTCAGCACATTCAGTTTGATAGCATTTCTAACGATAGTCATGATAACCATAGTTCAGATACTAGTCATGAACAGGTTTCAGAATCAGAATATGAACAGGGTTCAGGTTTAGATCATGAACAGGTCTCAGATACTGATCGGCAAGAAGTTCCTATAGGTGGTAGTCAGCCAATCGTGGAAGTGCCAGAAACATCCTTAAGGAGGTCGACAAGAATCAAACGGCCACCGAGAAGGTGTGATGATTATGTCACTTCTGTTGCATTTACTGCTAATGACAATGAACCTCTGTGCTATCAAGAAGCAATAGAAGGTTCGAAAAGTGACAAGTGGAAAGCAGCCATGAAGGACGAAATGATGGCCTTGAATAAGAACGGCACATGGGATCTGGTGGAGCTTCCAAAAGGCAGGAAAACTGTGGGGTGTAAATGGGTCTTCAAGCTGAAACGAGGTGTGAATGATATGGAAGACAGGTACAAAGCGCGACTGGTTGCAAAAGGGTTTTCTCAGAAAGCTCGTATTGACTTTCATGAGATTTTTTCGCCAGTGGTTAAAATTGTTTCAATTAGAATTGTGTTAGCATTAGTGGCTTTGTTTGATTTGGAGTTGCAGCAGTTAGATGTTAAGACTGCATTTCTACATGGTTATTTAGATGAGGAAATATATATGGAACAACCAGAAGGGTTTGTTCAGCGTCGCAATGAGAAATTTGTCTGTAGGCTCGAGAAGTCATTATATGGCCTGAAGCAGTCGCCTCGGTAGTGGTATAAGAAGTTTGATTCTTTCATGTTGAGTCAGAAATATGTTAGAAGTGAATATGATCATTGTGTTTATTTCAAACAGTTGAATAATGGCATATTCATTATCTTGGTATTGTATGTTGACTATATGCTTTTACCAAGCAAAAGCATAGAAGAAATCAACAGGTTGAAGGATCAGATGGCAAGGACATTTGATATGAAAGATCTAGGAGCAGCAAGACAGATTTTGGGCATGGAGATTTTCAGAGACAGGAGCAATGGTAAGCCATGGCTATCACAACAAAAGTATATTGAGAAAATACTTTTGAGGTTTGGTATGGATAATGTGAAGCCTGTTTCAGTCCCTTTAGCTTCCCATTTTAAGCTTTCTTCGAGTTTATGTCCTAATACAGATGAAGAAAAGGATTATATGTCTCGAATTTCATATGCCAATGTAGTAGGGTGTTTAATGTATGCGATGGTTTGTACTCGACCAGATATTTCACATGCAGTTGGGGTTGTCAACAGGTACATGGCAAATCCGGGTAAAGAACACTGGTCAGCAGTGAAATGGGTGCTTCGGTATTTGAGAGGCACAAGTAGTTATTGTATTTCTTACAATAAGAGTAGTGAATATGTTTACGGATATGTTGATTCCGATTTTGCAGGTGATTTGGATAAGAGGAGATCAACTTCAGGGTATGTCTTTACTCTTGCAGGTGGAGCTATTAGCTGGATGTCAAAGCTACAGAATATTGTTGCTTTGTCCACTACTGAAGCAGAATACATTGCTGCTTCTCATGCTTGCAAAGAGGTGGTTTGGTTGAAAGGTTTGCTTGGTGAGTTTGGTAGGTTACAGGATAACATCAAGTTACTTTGTGACAGTCAAAGTGCAATACATTTGGCTAAGAATCTGGCCTATCATAGTAAGTCAAAGCATATTCTAATCAAATATCATTTTGTAAGACAGGTTATCACTGAAAGGGGCGTTTCTCTTGAAAAGGTGCATACAAAGGAGAACTGTGCAGACATGTTCACGAAACCAGTTTTGTTGGAGAAGCTACGCTGGTGTTTGGATTCTCTTGGCTTGCAGAAAAGATAAAATAATAATAATAGGGCATCAGGCGAATTGTTGTCAAGGTGGAGATTGTTGAGATTTTCTGTTTGAAGTGAAATAGGCAGAAATCTCTGTAGGTGAGAACAATAGAAAATCTGTTGCTGGATTATCTCCAGGTTGTTGGGAGCAAATTAATGCATCCTAAATTTGATGTGAGAGCAGTTAGATTCTCTCTACTATAAAATAGGTTGTCATACGGATAGCTGAAAGAGAGTGTGAGGATTTCTTGATGTAATCTCCAATTTATTAATATATTCCTGATGCCTATGTTTGGTGGACGTAGCCCAGATTGGTTGGGTGAACCACGTTAAATATTGTGTTTATGTGCTTCTGCTGTTTAATTATTTGTTTGCT
Source organism: Pinus taeda (assembly GCA_000404065.3). Lineage (NCBI taxonomy): Eukaryota > Viridiplantae > Streptophyta > Pinopsida > Pinales > Pinaceae > Pinus > Pinus taeda. Next base: position 30,126 of record APFE031537617.1, on the reverse strand, counting down.
GTGCACCTGATCCAACATTCATGATCTCTGAACACATTTGATCTAGATCCAATTGATCTTCTTCAATTATGAATTCTAACTCTAGAAACCTCAAAGATTCATATCTTTTACTGGATAGAGGATTCTGATGAGATTCAAACCTGCTAGAATGAGGCCTCTTTGATGGATGATTCTTGTGCTTCCTTGTGTTTGGTTTGGATGCTATTTTCACATGAATTTCAACAGGGAATATAGAGAAAATAAAATCAAAATCGTTTTATTTTATTGTGGTTTGATATTTATATGTTTTATTAAATGGGCCAAGCGAAATGATTTGGGAGAGAGAAAACAATAAGTTTATATTTTATAATTTATGTAGATTAGTAACCAGGAATATAGAGAAAATAAAATCAAAATCATTTTATTTTATTTTATTTTTTGTGGTTTGATATTTATATGTTTTATTAATTATTTAAGGTCATATAAATGGATATTATATGTTTTAATTTTATATTAGGGTTAAGGGTTAGTTTTTTACCATTTAGAACTTTTTTGAAAATTTAGAAATAAATACTTTCTATGTGTGAGTAAATGGCATGCACATGGTAGATCAATAAGATTGGTCAACTCAAAGAAGACATAACCTCTTCTTCTAATCTTCTATTGAAGTGATTTTTTTGTGTCTATGGAATTCGATGTGTAGAATAACATTAAGGGGTGGGGGACTATGTCCACAAATTTGGACCCAAAATATGACTATTTAATGCCTCAAATTGGGCTCTAGAATTTCAAGGATCAAAATCACCAAAACAACACTTACACCAAAAATGAGCCCTACAAACCATTAACTATAAACCCACACCAACTTATTAAAAAAATTAACAAAATAGATGATTAAATATCTAATGAAAAAATATCCAACATTATGAGTAAACGTTGTGATAGCCCTCCACCCATTTCGATCTTAATTCTCACTGAATATATGCTGCACTCAGTGAGAGAATGCAACACGAATGAGCGAGAGTTATGATCTATTAAAATTCTGAGAGCTCAGATATATATACTCCTCATATTTTGTTATCGGGTTCCTTGGAAGGCTCTCCATGTAAAACAAATCGGAGTTGTTTATAATGCGATTTTTTGGAGATTTCGGTGACGGAAGAAATTAGGTTAAATCTTGATTTTTAGCAATTAAAATGGTTTTTTAACTGCATATTTGGATTCACCGCCCTGAAAAACCCTGGGAGCCATTGATTGTGCAGAAACTAGCTATCAAACTTGAGATTCCAATGAATTGCTGCCTGATTTTGACTGGAAAAATCCGCCGGAAAAGCTTTCGACTACTACAAATCTTACAATTGGCTTGTAAAAACTATTAATCCAAGCGTTAACTGCTCACTAAATGCACGCATTAAACCGCCTGCCATTCCGTAACCGGTGGGGTGAATAATCATGACAGATTAATGGTTGTGGACTCAGCAGATGCAGCGAATTTAATGGTAACAAACAAAGAAATGTATGGTGTTAGAGATATATATAGCAATGCTTATAGCTTCAGATCTTTTCGAGAAACTTTGTCATTTTTCAAAGGGCACAGATTCTTCATCAACCAGCGGATTTCTTTACTGAGATAGAATTTCTATGTAACGGCAAATTTATCTATTGCCAAAAAAATGGTATATATTCATTGTATTTCTTCAGGTATTTGTCTCTTGATGTGGGTGGGTCGATTCCGGGAATCGACCCCCGCCGGGAAGCGATTTTCACTTACAAAGAAGGTCGTCCGAGAAATATGTTAGAAAATGATAAGCAATAGTGGAGCCGTGAAGCAAAATCCTTAACGAATATTGGTTATTTTTAAACTTGTATCGGAATCGACCCCCGCCGGGAAGCGATTTTCACTTACAAAGAAGGTCGTCCGAGAAATATGTTAGAAAATGATAAGCAATAGTGGAGCCGTGAAGCAAAATCCTTAACGAATATTGGTTATTCTTAAACTTGTATTTCCGAAGGATAAAGAATATCGAAGGCGCCCTCTCATTTATAATATATGTGTTTTCGCTTCACGTAAATGTATATTTTATTTTTCATAATTCACTTTTTAAGTAAAAGTGTGTATTTGTGTTTCTTACCCATTATTTTTATGATATAAAGTCTACTGAGAACATTTATTATTAGAGAAAAAATACACGTTTACACAAATATATGTATCTTCACCCGTGCCATAAAAGATTATAAAAAAACATAATCGTGATCGTATATTTATTAAATATTTACAGAGTTTTACCATTTATTAATATATTTTAATTTATTTGGATAAGCTACAAGTAATTTATTAATTTTTATTATTTCAGTTTCATTTTTCAGGATGTTTACGTATTTGGCTTAATAATTTTAACTATTGTAAATTGATTTTAAGAATATTTGAATATTGTAAAAAATGTCACGAAAGTATAACTATCATAAAACAAATACATTTGTTATCATTATTTATTATTTATAGAGTAATATGTTTTATTTTGATAGTATAATTATATGAAAAAAATATATTGTTATCATTATCTATTATTTATAGAGTAAAATATCTATTTTGATATATTAATATGTAGATATAAATTTTGTATTTTTTTATTTAATTTATTTTAAAGAAAATTATTATTACTTATTTAATTTCAATTATATAATTTGATTGGCTAGAATATTGAATTCTTAAAAAAAATGTTATTAAAAAGTAATTATTATAAATTATTTTTGTAATTATTTATAATAATTCAAAGAGTTTATATTGAACTATTTTTATATTATACATTTTATATTCTTTATAGTGTTTTTGAGGGGTACTCTTTTTATTTGTAATTTTTTTTATCTTTTTTCAAATTTTTATTCATATAGGAGTGATATGTAAAAACTTTTATTGTATTTTATATATTATGATTTACTCAATAAATTTTTATATGGTAATAATAATACACAAGCTCACATACATGAGCAAGTCATAGAATGGTCTTTTTAAATATCCATACTTTGTTCTTAAATATTTTATGGTGTAGAATGTGGCAATGATTCATGCCAGTTTGCAAAAACCTTTCTTTTGCTTTGCCTAGTTAAAGTGGATATTGAAAAACCACCTTTATGTAGCTTTTCCATGGATGTTCATGATTTCTCTATGGGGGAGTTAAACAAGGGTATTTGTACTCAGATTTACTAAGCCTACCTAAGGTTTTAGTCTATGTAGTTGTTTTGCCATAAACTTTAACGTTACTAAAACTTTTATCTCCAATGTAATGATGGGTTCATTCAACCCCTAGGATACATTAGAGTTTAGTTTCCTTGCAACATGAGGGTCCCTCTTAATGAACTTAGAGTTTTGACTTAATAACTTCACATTTAGATGAGCACCATAGTGGGTTTGAAAAGTTAAGTGTTTTTAATAATTATTGAATAATTAAAAACACTTAACTTTTCAAACCCAATGCACAATATTAAATGTGGCAAATGTCACTCAAACCAAACTACACAATATTCGAAGTGCCAATACCCCAAATTTTTTAGATCATGACATCTTTTAAACCTGGGACAATATAAAGGTTTGGATGATTAGAAAATTCAACTAGGATTGTTTATTGAGATTACCATTGTGTTTAGTTATTACTTATCTCATTCTTTGATTTTAAGAATGAGACATCAAATTTACTAAATATAGGAAAGATGTCAAAGAATAAGATTGTTTGGTGTTTATATTGGTATATAGATATGCAAATACTTTTTGAAGACTTAAATTATTATATTTCATGTTTTATTAAGATGTGAAAGCTTTATTTTATAGTTTTCATGGAGATATAAATATTTTATATTATTGTTGTGATGTACTCATAATAATACTTTTTAAACTTTTGCACACACTTAAAATTGAGTTAGTATCCAACATTTTTTAATTTCGTTGATAGTTTTTTTAAATTCCAGTGTAAAAAATATTTATGTTATAAATTATTTGCAATCATGAATTATTATAAAGTATTATCTATAATTACTAAACATATATATAATTGGAGTTCAATTTTGATGTCATTGTACTTATTTTTATTTATTATTTTTTTCAATAACATTTTGTAATGTGTTAGATTATTTGTAAGTTTATTTTAATTAATCTTTTATTATCTAATGATTTTGTTTATTGTTTGTAACTTGCCAAGCAGCTTCCCTTCCCTCATCAGTATTGTGAAGAAAAATATTTATCAATACATATAATTGGTCCAATATTCGATATTTTGTAAACTCAATGCCCATAGAATTCACCATGGAGGCCTCATAATCTGCAATTACAAAAATCCTTTAGCGATCTCCATTGATAGATGAGATCATTGGAAGCTTCCTGTTCTTGAAGATGAGGAAGTGTTCATTAGAAAAGTTGGATAGCTCGATAATCTAGCACAGTATTTCAGAATCTCTCATCACTATATTACTAACTTTGAAAATCTACATGCTAAAAATTCAATGGCCCTCCAGATTTTTTCCTCTTGGAATCAATACATAGCTTCCTGCGATGCTACAAGTCTATCTACCATTTGGAGCCGCCCCCGCCCCTCCCCCTCGCCTGCGCAAGGCCACCC
>APFE031537617.1:3928-25527 GCA_000404065.3 Pinus taeda | reverse complement strand
ACTAGCATGTTGCCTTCAAAAAGGAAGAAATTGCATTGCAATTGAGAAAGATCCATTACAATGCAATTTCATTCATCAAAGAATTAATGCTCTTCAATTTCTTCCAGATGAAATGCAAGAAATTGGGTTGAGGAAAGTGGACTTTAATGAATCACGTGTGGAAAAAAAGGCAAAGGAACCCCAACCACCATTACATGGAATGTTTGGAAAGACATATATTGGGATATTTGCAGACATAAAGACCCATTAGAAGAGGAAATTGCGCAAAAGGAAGCAGAAAATATTGTGGAAGATGATAATGATGAAACTCTAGAGGACGAAGAGTTTGGATTACGTGACATTGTTGATTAAATTTAAGTTATACTTGGAAATCAAGCTTTGCAATGTTTTGACTCTGACATTTCATGAAAAGAATAATCAATGAATTAAAGTTGTTATGTGTTCAATATTTGTAATTTGTGATTTTCGCATTGATTTTAAGTTAATTATTATTTTTTGAAAAAAGTTGTTATTATTATTTTTTTGACATGAAATTCATAAAAAAACTATTATTTGACCATTTTTAGTTAATATTTTTGTATAAAAATTGTGATTTTGACATGTTAATTCTAGCAAAAAATTACCAAAACGTTTAGTTTTCTTGTTATATTTATGTTAAAAATGGTTATTTTTATCTCCATTGTTAAAAAATGGTGTTTTTTAGAAACAATTATTTCGTGTGGATTGAAAAATTAATTAAGGATGTATAAATATGTAGATTATCTAAAATTCAAACTATCGACTTTCTAATTTAAAAACACAAAACAATAAACCCCCCCTAAAAAAAAATAAAAATTAAGATAGAGAACAAGAAAATATGAATAAGATGACGACTTCAAAAACTATCAAATTTAGAAAATAATTTTTCACATTTCACACACTAGAAAATTAAAAGTCAAAAAATAGGTCTTTTAAAAAAAAGGTGTGATGCAGAATACTCACTTTTTAAAATCAGCATGAAAATCACTACCATTCTAAAACTTGATTTCATCCTTGAACATGAAAAAAATTAAAGTTCCAAAAACCATGTTCTAAAAAAACATGTGTATTCTGCATCACCACTTTTGAAAATCGGGTCATTTTTTTGCTATCTCTACGAAACGGGTAACAGTATCAGTTCCCGTTTCAAAGTTTACATTGTTTGTACCTCATGTTTTCAACTGCAATTAATAAGTATCAATGTAATGGATCAAAATTTAAATGGTGTATAACTAGAGGTCGACATATGTTATACCCTTATTGATATGAAAACTGTTTTATCACTTTTCTTTTGAACATAACAATATTTGAAACCATACGTTTTTGGCTAGTAAAAAAATTGTATCAACTCAAAGAAAGTTAAAGATAAAAAAATCTAGGAAATGATTGACTTTGCTTACTTGCAAAACTGGGATTGTGCGAACCGAGGATAAGAACTAAAATAAACCTAGGATATGAATGTTTTCTGTTCTTATATGCATCTATACTATTGAAAAGATGATGATAGAAATGAAAGGAGATCTATCCATTCTTCTGTGCACTACTTTAAACTTTAGTTCCCTCTATGTTGTTATGTTTTTCAGATTCTTTTGCCAACCTTTTTTTGCATGCTTTTTGTCTTTTGTGCTTCCAATTACCATGCTCGCTCAAAAGAATCATTAGGGAAAAGACCCCAGGTTTAGGCATGGAGGCCAACAGTGGTCAGATGTAGTCTAGGATAGTGCTGGCATTCTCACATCACACTAAAGGGCAATGAGTCTCACCTGAAGCATGTTGTGACCAAAGGGGAGAAGGGTTCAGCATGGGGTTGAGATAATAACAATCGAGCATAGGCGGTCATACACATATGCATTCATAATACATGAAACAGAGATAGCGATACCCTAAAATCATACACATGGATCCATCATGAATGACATAGAACTAACAAAATTCTAGTATCAATCTAGTAATCACCATCTTCATGCAATAAGTAGACTGTTTAAAATTTTAATAAGCCCACAGAACATGATATGCAATACATTATAAGCCTCGACAACCATCAACTCTAATTACATTAAATCAATACGATAGTGTACCTCATAACTCGACATGTAACCATAAACAATACATAGAATACCTGGCTTAGTAACTTGAGTCAGATCAACTCCCCAACCTAGTTCCTCAACTCCTAGCTCTTCCTACTTTGGTCTATGCATCTACATACCTCCTCGACATTCAAGTCCTCCTGTGTCTGGCGGGTTCAACAAGAACCCATTCCTTTCTATTCTTCCCCTTTTTATATCCTTCTTGGCTACCTGAACTGCCAGTTCTCACTCGGCTACTTGCTCCCTTGGCTGCTTCTGCGCCTTCTTGTCTCCTCAGTTGTCTTTACCTTCCACTGCCACTTTTCCATCACTCCCCCACAACTGCTCATTCCACCACCCAACTGTTGCTGCCATTTGTCCTTCCCCACCCTACGGTTGGTTAAAACTAATAAAAAATTATTCAAAATTAATGAAGGCTCCAACACTCCCCGACCATAATTTCTTGACTCATGCCCGAGTCAAGTCATTTCAACCTCTGGCAGCTCTGTTGCTACTTCCATGTGTTCTACGGGTGGTGGATGTGTTGCTACCGACGCTGTCATGACTGTCTGTTGTGTCGGCACCTCTGTTTCTGTGATACTTTCTTACGGAGTAGGCATCTCTTCCATCTCATTCCTAGCTTGTGGCATGGCATTTGTTTCTCTAGCCCTTTCTTCACCTTGTGGCTCCCTCGTTCCAAATGAAGGTTCCAACTCTCGGAATGTTGTTTTTGTTTGCTACCTGAACCCATTGTATTGTTGAATCTCTAGGTCTCAATTGGTGTGGATTGTGTCGGAACTTTGTGTGAATTCCTCGTCTAATTGTGACATTAAGGTTGTCTGTCGTTGGCTCTACAGGTTATCCCATTGTTGGCTGCTTGAGTCGCATGCCTCCTTCAACAACAAGACTTGCATCCGAACCAGGGGCTGCAGGTATCAGATTAATCTTTTCATCCTCGCCGATTCCTCCTCAATTGCATCAACCTGGGCCTCGAGGACATCGATTTGTTCATTTATTTGTTGGAGCTAAGCATGGTCTGTGCAAAACCTTGTGCTGGAAAATAGGGATTGAATTTGTTCTCTTAATAGGTATACCTGGTGATTTTTCAAATCTAGACTGCCTGACCAATCGCAGAACTTGCCCATTAAGGCGTATTCGTCAATGAGGGCTTCGACTAAGGCTTGTTTCTCCATCTCTAGCTCTCTCACCTTGCTTTCAACCGATGTGTGTAGATATCTTCAGGATCGAGCAGTGCAGACCTGGCAGTCTCTAGCTTCCACTTCATTTCTGCATTTGTGGTTGTTAGGTGCATGCACGCCATCTGTATATGATCACAGTGGATGATCAATGTCCAGGCGGACATGTCTGTCGGTGCTTCTATTTTGGCTTCAACGATGGTTGGCCATATGGATTGGAACCACTGCGTAAGCTGAATCACCTGGGCTTGCAATCCTATATTTGCTTCTCACAGGTGATCTCGTTCTTCTGTCAGTGCGAGTAATTTCATTTGTTGCTACTCATGTTCCTTGGCCAAGTCCTCATGAAGGCTCTCAACTTTGTGGGATGCTTATTGAATAAAAGAGAATAGCTGGGTTGATGACCAGTGATGGACTGTATCAACCCACATTGTGTCTAATTCCGAGAATTATTGTTGTAAGGGTAGGCCACTTGCAATGGACTTATCAGAGTGGGAGGTGGGTGAATGTTCTTGTTGGGGTGGTTGTTGGGGTGGCAGAGTGGACTGTGGTGTGGTTGGAGTGATGCAAACTGTGATATTTATAGGGAGAGTGGGTAAGTACGAGCTAGTCCTTTCTACCTGCTAACTGGCATCTAAGCATCCCCCAGCAGGTGGATCCAACTCAAGAATTGGTGTTGTACTCTTGGTGGGTGGTGCCCCTATGGTCGAGGTGGCACCTTCTTTCCAACTAGGAAACTGAACCTCTGGTTCCAAAGAATTCTGTCAATGGCTGAACGGGAGGATCTCAGACATATTTGCAGAGGTGGAAGCAGTTTGTGGGGATGACTATCGCAATGCATGTACTGCAGTGGATGTGGTGGCAGGGATCTCCTCGACTATGGTCGTTGTGGGAATTGGGTTTTCGACCTCAACAGTGAGGTTTACGACTGGAGCTAGGGGGTTAACTTTCAACCTTTTGGTAGCTAGATTTTTGACTTGGGGGGTGCAGATAACTCACTTCTTTTGCAGCTTGGGTACCAGCATTGGGGAGGGAGCCTGGACTATGCCCACAGGAGGTAACATTGAGAGAGGTGGCATTACAATGGGGAATAACATGGTTGAACCTTGAAAATGATCGGAATAGTCACCCTCACCTGGCTCGAAGCTTGCGATTTTCCTTCTTACTTCAAACATTTTATCTTCCTTTTGGAGCAACATCGGTTGGAGCAATTCATTTACAGCCCTCTTCCTACTGCTTTCTTCACCCTCACATTTTTCGTTCTGCGGTATGAGAGCTCTAAACAGGTACCTGGGCTTCCCTTCTCTCACTTCACAGGCCACTCCCGGCCAGGACTCCACTTCTTTGTGTAAGGCCTCCTCTGTCAGGCTAAACCTCAGTGGTCTTAATTTGAATGTGGTGGGGTTGACACATCGTGGTCTTAGACAAGTGTGCACGTACGAGGCATCAAACTAGAGCTCACTTGAGAACTCATCTAGCAAAGTCCTCGGTATTCTCTCCATGGATTGAATGGTGTCCACCATCTGTGCGTACCAACTCTTGAAGGTTATTTCATTGATCTCTTTTGTGTTGGGATCCCTCGATGCCCTCCATGGTTTGTAGTTGAGTGCAATTGGCTAGTCTTCTGTAATGGTTTCCTTCTGCCTTTCTGGTGGTGACCTCCACCTCCACATTGCCAACGTCATTACCAAGTACCCAAAAAAAATCCATTGCTCCACTGGCAGACATCCTCACATGCCTAAAAATGTTCGTTGAGCATGAAAGTTGACCAATTGAGTATCTCTCCCTGGCAGCAATGTTCTGCTACTGAAATGGTGTCCAGGGTGTACTCATTTCTCATGAAGTGCCTCATTGTCTTGCATGCAATAAGGTAACAGGTGAACCAGATGTTATCTTCGTTGATCTTGTCCAACTTCGTGCCCTTTCCCACTTGCTCTATTCCATAGCAGGTGTAGATGTTGTCTTCTATCTATTTCTTCCCCTGCTTGGCCCTAGCCTGGAATGTTGTGTTGAATGCATTCCCCATTTCTTCCAACCCAGTCAATCAATAGATATCCTCAACATGAATGGGGTATTCTCTCTCCAACCATAGCGAACCTCCATGCATCCTGCTCGCCAATAGATTGGTGCACTGCATGGCAGCCAATTGGGTGCCAAATATAGGCAGATTTTGTAGGTCCTAGTTCCATCCTCCCTCTGCAATTCCTTCGCGTATACTTCCTTCTTCATTGTTGGAAATTGGAATCCGTCTGTGAAGTCGTTGTTGATGAGATTCGACCGGTCATACTCCCCATATAGGTCATCCATGACTTCAAGTCTTGCATCCAGAGCGATTTGTGGGATTGATGTAATTATTTTTTCCATCATTCTCCTCCTACTATAAACAATTTCAACTAGTAGTCTCTTATTTCTCTTGTCCTGCTCCTGTTTTTCCGAGTGATTTTGGAATCCTTTTGTTGTTTGAAATTCTACCATTCTTTGGATTCTCCTAAGATTTATGTAATTTATTCAGACACGACATCTGTTGACTGACAAGGCCTTAATCAACTAATTTCTCTGGAAACCTTTCCATGTATTCTAGCTATATTTTGCCATCATCAACCGACTGGTACATGCCAACTATGACGTTGGTTTGTAAGGTACAGAGTGGGTTGCATGGTGTCTTTATCCTGCCATGATGAGCTTATTTATTAACTAATTATTTGCTTAGCAGGAAACATTTTATGTCCCTATCTTGATAGTTGCCTTATTGATTACTTAATTGGGAATTACCTATTGGTACGGTGGATGGGATGGGTACTTGTGCGGTCATCAATTCTGGAAAAGGTATGGACCTATGTGTATTCTGCTGATGGGGGTTGACACACGTGGCTACTATCCCTGCAGACTAGGCATAACACTGCTATCTGACATTATATGGCCACTAACACTAGCCCTGTTGACCACAAATGGGTTGCGGTATCCCAAATTGGCCGCAACCTTATTATTCGGAAGAAGCTAAATTTTTTTTTCACTTGCAGAAGGGTTTGATGCATGCGCCATTCACCCATCTGTGCAGTACAACTCCATCCAGTTGCGTGAGTCTTACCACACGTAATTCTTTTATTTTGGTAATTATGAATGGGCCTAACCAGTGCCTTTGTAGTTTTCTTGGAAACTTGAGGAACTTATTGTCATAGAGGAGCAATTGGTCGTAGAATTCAAACAATCTTTTCTTGATGTGTCTATCATGCAAAGATTTCTATCTTTGTTTCTCAACATATTGATGGAACTCCGTAGGAATAGGGTTTCATCAAGTTCCATCAGCTCGCTCAGTCTATCCAGCAAGGCACTGCTCTCGGTCATTCCTGTAGCCACCAGAATCAACATGCTGGGCAGTATGAACTCTGCTGGCACCACCGCCTCTCTGTCATAGATGAGTTGGAATGGTGATTTTTTATGGAGTCTTTTAACTATTGTCCTAAATGCCCAGAGAGACGCTGGAACTCTTTCATCCAAGTCATCCTAATTAGCCGATACAATTTTTGCTAGCCCTCTTTCCAGTATCTTGTTAAATGCCTCTACTTCACCATTTGCCTATGGATGATAAGGACTACTCTTGTTATGATGTACCATAAAAGTTGTTAACAAAACTTCAACTGTTTCATTCAAAAAATGTGTGCCTTGGTCACTTGTGAGGCTCCTCGGGCACCCAAACCTTGAGATGATATTTTAAAAAATGAATCTTGTCATTGTTTCTACTGTGCAGTCTTTTACTGGTGTGGCCTCTTCCCATCTTGTTAGGTATTCTGTTGCTATGATGATGTATCGGGATTGGGAGTGCCTTGCTGGTGGGGAGATTGTCTAATGAAATCTACTGCCCATTTATCGAATATCTGCACTGTATGGACTGGGTGTAGTGGTAGCTCATCATGTTGGGAAGGCTTACCAATCCTTTGATAGATATCACAATTACTAGCAAACGCCTTCGAATCCTTATGTATAGTGGGCCACCACAATATTTTGTGTAGTATCTTCCTTGCGGTAGCCTTGCCCCCTATATGAGCTCTCACGACCCCTGTGTGGCACTCCCATAGGACGACTTCTCTTTTATGTTGTAGGACACAACGTCTGAGTATCTGGTCCAAGCCCATTTTGTAAAGGTGTCCTACTATGAGATGGTAATCTACAACTTTGACCACTAAGTACCTCTTCTGCATTGCTATGTATCCCTGTGGGCAATTGCTCATTGTTAATAAAGTAGCAATTTCCTCTAGGTAATCGGGTATGGCTTCTACCCTGAACAGATCGACATCAGTTAACCAATCATCTATTGCCTTGTAATTCTCCCCTGTTTCCAGGTGAGACAGGTGATCTAGGCCTACATTCAATCTTCCTAGCTTAACAACCACCTCAAGCGTGAATTCTTGAAAAAGTAACAACCACCTACATATTCTTGCTTCTAGTACCAACTTGTTTACTAAGTACTTCAATATAGAATGGTTTGTGAAAAATTTGAATGGCGCACCTAGCAGGTAGTGCCTGAACTTTTGGAGAGAGTAGACCATTGCTAGAGCTTCTTGTTCTATTGTTGTGTAGTTTTTTTCCTCCGTGAAGAGATTTCTGCTTGCGTAGTATACCGGATGATCCATCTTCTCACTTGGTTGCACTAGGACTTCTCCTAGTGTTATTCCAGACTCGTTGATGTGTGCATGGAACATTTTATTCTAGTCGAGGTACACCAATATGGGGGAACTTACTAACCTTTCTTTAATTTTGTTCAATGCTGCTTGACAATCATTTGTTCAGATGAATTCCTTCATCTTCTATAGCAGTTTCTCCATTGGGGCTGTTATGGTTGCGTAGTTTTTGATGAACCTTCTGTAGTACCCCGTATGGCTTAGAGTTGGTCTTAGTTGGTTCACCTTGTAGGGTGGTTCCATGTGGAAGATTGCTACTATTTTGGTAGGGTCCACATAGACTCCATCCTTGCAAACAATATGGCCCAGAAACATTCCAAAAGGAATTGCGAAAATGCATTTTTTAAAATTTAAAGAGATTTGCAACTGTCTGCATCTTTCAAACATTACTCTCAATAGACTAGTATGCTTCTTTAGCATGCTGTATATTATCCAGTCATACATGTAGACTTCTAGGAACTTATGAATGTAATCTCACAATGTGGCTATTACAATCATTGAAAAGACTGTTGGCACATTCTTTAACCCGAATGGCAGTACATTGTATGAGTACAAGTCCCACTCTGTCATGAAATTTGTTTTCCTTTTATCTTCTTCGGCTATTCAGAGCTGGTGGTAGCCTGAGAAGCCATCTGTGAACGAGTATGCCTTATGCCCCACAACATTGTCTAGGACTTTGTCACTGAAAAGCATGGGGAACGGGTTGTGGACACATGCATTGTTCAGGCTTCCCTAGTCGACACATACTCTAATCTCGGCCACATATTTCTTGTTCTTAATAACTACAGGGCTTATCTAGTTAGCTTCATCAACTGGAAATATGATTCCTACATCCAACATTTTATCAATCTCCCTTTTAACTTTCTCTTTGACCCTCGGGTTCAGTCGGTATGGTATGTGCTTCACTAGTCGAACACTTGTTTCCAGAACAATTTTCATCCCTCCCAAGTTATTTTTTATCCCCATGAGTTCTCCTACTCAATCTAGGAACAGTTCTTGCTATTCCTGTAATAAATAAAAAAATTCTTTGGTGGTCTATTTGTCCCAGTAGTCTCCCACTGATGCTATCTTGGGCTTATCTTTTGTCCCTACATTCTATTTTCTCAGCTTCACTAGTAGGAGATGGGAACCTTCCATTGAGGGATTCTCCTGGATCCCCCTTTCTCCCTCTGTTTCTTCAAAGGCTAGGTGTCTAAGGGCTTCCAATCTACCTTCTTCCACGTTCTACATCAATTTTGTCACAGGTCACAAATCCTGGCGATTCCATATCATACAAGCATTGCAGAAAGTTTTCTTCATGTTCCCCTTCAATTAGCATCTCTAGGGTGAACAAATCCCCTTTCACTTCTTGAAGTACTTCTTTCATCTGTGCTTCACTACGTTTGAATGAATAATCACTGATGAACTGTGCTTTCAAGGCATCCAAAGTAGCCGTTTGTCGTCATAGTTCTTCCTGGATGTACCAAGCCTAGGGGATGGTGCTGAGGGTGTGTATAAACTCACGCACCCACAGGTCCTTTGGTAGCCCCCAGCTTTCCCAGTTAGTTATGCACTCTTTGATATGCTCCTTAGGACTCGAATTCCTCGTGTATTCTTTTTCATCTGGTGGCTGATCTTCTTTCTTGGTGAACCTCTCCTTCATTTCTCATTTGGCATCCTTCCAGTCTATTAATACTTTGAAGTGTGCTTTCCACCACCTTGTCGGTGTTGACATGAGCTCAATTTCCAGTAAGGGAACTCTCTGGTTTTTCGGTAGATCCTGGTCCATCCTATCCAGGAACCAATCTATCAATTCAAGGACATGGTACTTTGGGTTGTCACCCTTTCCTATGTCTCCCCAAGTTACTCGGCTTATCATTGCACATTGTCGAGTTGTCAATTCATACCCGCCTTACTTCCATGCATCCCATGCAGCTTTTGAACCAGCTTCTGAACTTTGGATGCTCTTCTAGTTGCCTGATCGTTCAGCCGTGGGATTTACATAGTCCTCCCTCTTTCTTACCATGAGTGTATACAATTGATCTAACATCCCTGGTTCCTCCCTATCATCCGTTACCTCTGTAAACCTAGGTCCTTGGTAAGGGTCCAATGGCTGAATCACCCTTAGTCCTCCTTCTTCAAAGATCATTAGTTCCTTCTTCAAATCTATGACAACATAGTTCTCGTATGCCCAATCAATCCCCAAGAGTGCTGGATACGAGTCCTTATCCCCCATAATGTCTATTACTTTGAACTCAGTGTGCGTTTTCACTCTTGCCACATCAACCCCTACATTCTCCAATCTACCGCTAGACAATATACAATATTGATTTTCCATTCTCAATTGAATTGGTGAATACTTTAGTTGTGGCTTCCTCATTGTCTCCTAGGTCTTCCGAGGTAGGTTGTTTACATTCGACCCTAGATCTAGCATGATGTTCGTTATCTGGAATCTTGCCACCTACACATTGATTCAAAAATCCTTCCCACTTCTTTTCTTATTTCACTTCACTCTCCTGGAGGTTTTCTTTGACCAGGCTTCGCATGGTTGTCTCATGTCCTCTCATTATGAGAATACTGTGGATTTTAAGCTTTTCCTCAATTCCTTTAGCTTGGCCTCATCTTCAACAATTTTTAAGAATAGTTTAAACCATTCCCCAATGGGATGGGCAGGAATGGGCCCATAGAGTTGTGGCCTTTGGGTGCCCCTATCTTCAATCATTCCCTCAAACGATTTGGTTGCTTTTTGATAATATTGATTTTGGTGCTTGAGCTGATATGCCTTTTGTAGTGACGCCCCTTTGACGATCACAGAGGATTCCTCGGCATAGCAATCTTCCCCTGTCTTCTTCTCTCCTTAGGTGACTATATTAATATTTGTCACGGGGAAACCCTCATCAGTCTGAGGCTTAGAATTCACTAGATTGGCCTCTCGCTGTCTGTTTCTCTCTTCCCATTTTGCAATGAGCTCTGGCTAGTCTTCTATCGCATGGGTGTTAACACTACATTGCAAACACCATGGTCTTCTTGGGAGCAAGCATTCCGTTACGACATGTCCTTCTTGGTCGCAATTGTAGCATCTTAAGGTTCCCCTACCCCCATTCTTCCTTCATGTCCATTTCCTCCTCACCCCCCACGAATCACTTCAATGACCCTAAACGTGGATTTGTCTAGCCTTTCTGCCAGAGAATCCAGCACTCGGCACTAATCGGTGTGATGAGTGGTCGATGCGCAAAACTCACAGTAGTTGTTATTAGGGACATTGGAGTACTTTTGTAGAACTAGACACATCCGCGGGAGATGTCTATACGTTCTAGAAATATCGTAGAAGTCTACATTATTCCTTCCTGGGAAGGGTCCTTGCACTCTGATTGCTGCAACTCTTATGGTGGGAGTGGTTCCAGATTTTCCCCCCAACCCCCCCCCCCATTTGGTTAAGAGCCTGTAGTCACGGGCACTTTGTCACAACATGCCCTTCCACCAGGCACTGGGTGCACCAAATGTTGGGCCTGGCTGGTCGTACGGGCTAGAGGTCTCTCAGCTTCTCAGTCAGATTCGTGATCTAGCTTTGTAAGCCCATGATTGCTGGATCTTGCAGAATCGTGCCTCCCCAATATTCATGGGGATATCCTGTCATTGCTTCTACCTGAGATGCTTGCTCTAATGCATCTTGCAAGGTTACTATCTTCTGTTGTGTCAGCAATGTCCTAGTTAGGGGCAAGAGTTCCTTGATGAACCAGTCCCGCTGGTGGTTCGTGTCCAAGGTGTAACTTAGCTTGGAAATGGCATCCTTAAACCTTTGCATGAGCTCCCAAGCAGTCTCACCCCCCTCTGATTAATTTCCCACAACTCTGAAAGCCCTTGCTAATTTGTTTGTGGTACCTTGAATTCCTACACAAATCCCCTCTTAATATCATGTATGGTTGGGTTCTGGTTATGTTCTGCCCACTTTATGAACCAACGTAGAGCCCGCTCTCTTAGTGTGGTCTAGCATTCCACCGCTGGAACATTATCTGAAGTCTAACGAGCCCTCCAGATGGCTTCGCAAAGGTACCAGTGTTTCTCCACATCCTCGTTCCCCTTTCCTGCAAACTCTGGGTATCTAGTAAATGATCCCACCATACTGCTCTGAGTATTAGCTAATAGCACAAAACCTTTGGTTCCCAACTGTAGATATCCCTATAGTCCCAAGTTACTGCTATAGTCGGTTATTGTATTACTTCCAATATTGAGACCGGTTCTGTATTTCTCCTGTGCACTATATACTCTCACCACTTTGGCTAAGTTAAGGATGAATTCTTCTGGTTTGTCATAAGGAACTAGGGGAAGGTCGGGGAAAATGCCACTCACATTTCTGGGTTGGTACTGCTAAACCTTGGTACATGCCTATTCTTTGTCGAATAACCTCCTCATCCCATCGCCCACATTGTCATCATCTTCATGCCAACATGGGTGCTGATTGTGGTCTTTCTTCTACAACCTTTAGGGAGGATCCCCCATCCACTCCCTGTTGCGATTCCCAATCCGCAACATTTCAAGATGGTCCTCCCTTGTTTCCTATTGTGATCCTACTTCCACAACCTACAGGGAATTTCATTCTTCCTTTTCCAAATTCCAACATCCCTTCTTCCTGCATTCGGGTTGTCTAGCATCATCCTTTCCCTTCATCCCAACCCTTGATTTTCTCCTCACCACTCCTATTTGGTGGGATCCCCTCCTTCCTTCTCCTAGGGCCTGAGCTGCTCTTGCATGCCACTTTTCTGCTAGCAGTGCCCTCCTCTGTGCTGTAACATCCCTAACTCTCTTCAATTCTTTTGCATCCATCCCCTCCTAACATCCCTATCCCGTTTTGGCCAGCAATGTCCCCTTTAGTTCCTTCCCCCGATATTAGGGTTTTATGCTTCCATTCCGGCAGTGGGTAAAGGTAGCAGTCTCTCTTCTACTAGAAACATCTTAATCCACATCAGAACATCCCTTATCAATTCCTCCCTTAGCCCAGAGTTGAACACCGCCTCTACCTTTGAGTAGGACTTATAGCTTTCTGCAGCAAACTCGACCATGTATCCATCCACCACAGTCCTCATCCAGAAATCAACTACTCTCATCCGCTCATTATCTAACTATTGTAGTAATGCAGTGTCAGACAAACTCCAACTATGGTGGGTTGTCGCCGATCCACTTGATGGACTTTACCACTTCAATTCCCTCAACCAATTGTATAGGTCTTCAAGGAACTTACAGTAGAAAAATTCATACTGCTTGTCTGAGATATTAGTGTATAAAATCTCTGCATGCACCTTGCCGATTGGTTGATTCCCACAGGAAGCTCTTTCTACCACAAATTGGTCTACTTTGTGGTTACACTAGTTTCTAATCTCTCTTTTAAACACCCTTGACACCATATTTAGAACTAGTTCTTCTAACTTCAGGTCTCAGTAATGGAACCATTATTTGGCTTAGAAGAATCATCAAGAAAATACCCCAGGCTTAGGCATGGAGGCCAACAGTGGTCTGCTATAGTCTAGGACAACGCTGGCATTTTCACCTCACCTTGAAGGGCAAGGAGTCTCACCTGAAGCGTGCCACGACCAAAGGGGAGAAGGGTTCATCATGGGGTCAAGAGAATAACAATCAAGCACAAGCGGTCATACACGTATGTGTCCATAATACATGAAACAGAGATAGCAATACCCTAAACTCATATACATGGACCCCTCATGAATAACACAAAATAATAGAATTCTAGTATCAATCTAGTAATCACCATCTTCATGCAACAAGTAGACTATTTAAAATTTCAATAAGACCACAAAACATGATATGCAATACATTATAAGTCTCAAAAACCATCAACTCTAATTACATTAAATCAATAGGACAGAGTACATCATAAGTCGACATCTAGCCATAAACAATACATAGAATACGTGACTTAGTAGCTCGATTCAGATCATCTCCGCAACCTAGTTCCTTGGTTCCCTGCTCTTCTTACTTTAGTCTCTGCATCTGCATACCTCCTCGGCAACCAAGTCCTCATGCATATGGCGGGTTCAACAACAACCACTTCGTTTATGTTCTTCCCCTTTTTATATCCTTCCTGACTACCTAAACTTCCAGTTCTCATTCGACTGCTTGCTCCCTTGGCTGCTTCTGCGCCTTCCCATATCCTCAATTGCCTTTGCCTTGCACTTCCACTTTGCCATCACTCCCCCACAAATGCTCATTCCACCACCCAACCATTGATGCCATTTGTCCTTTTGTGCCCTAAAATTGGTCAAAACTGGTCAAAACTTCTTCAAAATTAATGAAGGCTCCAATAGCTATGAACACTGTGATAGGTAGGAACCAAACCCATCAACTATGTCAAACTGAATCTGAGGCTATAGCATAATATGAATGCATTCGGGCATGTGGGGGGCTACCTAAAGGGCCACCCCCTCATGAGGTTTTAAATATCTCACACACACCGGGGACTCACTGGTACAATCTGTTGCATCACTAGACCATAAAGTGTATGAATCATGAACATGAAATCACCAAATCAAAGGGAAATAATGAGTCCCTCTGCATGATCCAATGTGTCGAACAAGAATGAAATCTTTAACCAAGATACACCACCCTCTAGGTTGTTCTTCTCGAATAAATGAGCTGATGTCAACAAAATAGCCTATAAGGCCTGCCATAGATGAGGAAATGAGGATCCTCAACTGAGGTACAAGGGTAAATATTAATGTGACTGATGGACTGACACTAGGGATAATGGAAAAAGTGGGACTGAGGGACAAAAAAATGACTTCCCTTGTTAGAGCATAAAGTGCATGGTTGACATGACAACCACTGACTCAACTTTGGAGGGGATGGGAACAGTATGACTGGAGACCAAAATGAGCAACAAAGGATGAATGCTGTGAAAATATGGATGGAATATTGTGACATGATATAATGGGACGTGAAACACACTCCATGAATGCAAGGGTGACTCATCACGGATGCTCTGAACAAGGGTGACTCGATGATGCTACCACACAGACTAGGCCTGGTGGAGGCCATCAAAATATGAGTAAATGATGGTTACTCATGATGAAAATCGACACATGGTATGAAAAGTATTCAAAGAAGGAGGACCTTAAATTACAAGTGTTTCTTTATGACGAGATTCGATTTTTAGAGGTGATGAAGTGAATCTTCTTGGAAAAATGGCTTCTTGGTGAAGTGTCAAATAATCAAAACCTGAGGAAGACCCATGATAGTACTTGATGAGAGAATTCTAACAGTGCTAATGGTTCATCAAACTAAGCTACTATTTGGTCATAATGGGAGACATAAAAACTGTGAGTTTTCCTGTAAAATGGTGTTTCCCTCCAATTTGAGAGGAGGAGAAGGCCCTCAATCTTGTGGATATCATAGCAGAAAAATCAACCATCGGAATCGGGGTCGAAGACTTTCAGGCAAGTGGACTTACTAGAGGAGGTCTAGAATAATCCTCACCCACGAAGTCAAAAATAAGGACTATGTGGACATAGAGTAGAATGTTTGAATATATGGTATCAAATGTCTATGATATAAGATGTGCATATGGCTCACCAGAGAGGCCAGTTGGACAAACTATCCAAGGAATGGGAGGATAATTGACCATACCTAGATCCAGAGGGATCTAGGCCAAGACTTGTGCTAATCCATTGAGAAGATGGCCAGGGGAAAACCTTCATGCCCCTAAGCATGGGATATTGCCCAAAAGCATAAATGTCAATATAGAATGTTTTTTGAAATGGAATCTACATAGTTATTTTGGGCTCTATGAACATGACTGAACATAATGATTTCAAATTCACATACCAACATCTTAACTCGAAGATATTTTCTAAATAAGACTTGGTTATGCACATGATACACACCATTCAATTGCATGAAAAGTAGTAAGGAATATTAATGAAAATGAATATAAAGGATGCGATGAGCAAGGGAATCGACTAACAAACCTATCACTACATCATTTTCGGCCTAGTTATTGGTGGTAGATCGAATGCACACACCGTTTGAAAAAACTAACATATGAAAGGGGATAGAAATGGCCCAGGCTACCGAGATTCATGGAGAAGCAACTCACATCGTCGACATGACCGATATATGGCATGGATGATGGATCCATCTGAAAGGTGCAAAAGACAAGAGATGATTTGATGCAATCTACCTAACTTCATGGCAAAAATAAAGACACGCAAATCAAGCGGATATGCTATGAGATACATTTCTTGAGGTAGAGTGCACAGGGAGAATTAGGAAGGAAATGGCCTTTATAATCCTCCAAAAAATATGCTCCCTTGCCTAAGTGCAAGGGCAACTAGGGGTAGACATAGCTTCCATGATGTCCTCTTCAGAATGGAAGATGCACCGACAGGAGGAAAACTGAGTAGATGATGCAGTGGCAGTACCTGGTGCATCAACCTGAGAAGGAAGGTTCACATACTCATCATTTTTAATAGTAGACGACGAGCTGGTAGATGGAGGATCTATGGATGTTGAGACTTGGGATACAGTCAAAAGAGGTTTGATAGAAGTGTGCGCAGAAACCTCAGAGAGTTTTTCTTGTGAGGAACTCAAGGATGACGAAATGTAAAGGATATAGCTTTTGGTGTCTGTCATATTGACATTGAAGGGAGGGATAACGATGGTGGGAGAAAAGTCCCCTTCTTCTGGTTTACAAGTAGTACCAGAATCCACGGGTAGAGGAGCAGGTGTTCCACTACAAGTGGCCTCGTATTCGCAAAGCGCTTCAACACAATCGCAAAATTCATCGAGAGAAGGGAAGCAATGGGAATAGTGACCATGATGATCACACAAGGCACAAGGGTGATTTATGTGCAACATTTTGAGTTTCTTGGGTTGACCTAAAAGGTTAACGTGGACTTCTGTGATATTTGAATCAAGGAATGTTTCATGAACCAAAGGTTTAAGATGAGGAATCTCGGGACAATTATTGGTGGTGTGCCCATCAACTTTACACAAAGCGCATGGAGGTGACAACTTTGGGGCCTTAGGGGCTGGAGGAGGTTAGGGGAACCTGTCCTTAGGAGCTTTCCTTTTAGATTTTCCCCCTTGTCTAGATGCTTTCGCAACAAGACTATGTTCTTGTTGAGGTTGTGATGGAACTAAAGCAGCAGTAGGGGCCGTAGGAACCTGTTGAATCGTGGTCAAATCATGATAAGATCTTAGTTGACCAGGCATAATGCTAGTAGGGGGATCAATGTACAATATTGGGATCCCAAAGTCATGTTAGGTAGGACCATCAAAGCCATGACAAGGACAGAAAATTCTCTCGGAGGGGGTAATAAGAAAGGTATCTGGCCTGCAGGGTAATGGTCCAGTGGACTAGCTCCTGGATGGTTGAGACATCGAGGAATAGTTCCTAGTGGAAACATATGAGAGCCACCCATAAAATGAGGTGGTCTTGGGGGGGTGGATCTAGAGGGCTGGGGTGGGATGGTAATAGCAGGGTGCAAGAAGGAGCTGGCTATTGATTAGATGTACCAAACTACTTAAGGGCAGTACATGACACTTGTAACAACCAAACACTCATAGAGTTAGGCATTGAGCTGGGAGGGGGAGGACCAAGGAAAGCACCCAACAATGAGGAATATTTATAAACTCTGGGTGAAACACTAGCCAGAGGAGTTGAGGATTGCTTATCTGACACTGACGAGATAATGGACTCAGGGGATGTCACAAAAGCCAGCTCATAGTAAATCAACTAACCGATGGTAAAATGTTTCCCTTCATGGGGAAAGAACATCTTGCGGAACATTGTAGATGTGATGGCTGACATGACATATGGGTAACTACAACCTAAGAGAATGTTGTAATCCAAAGGTGCATCAATGACTTCAATGTCGACATGGACAGTCTTGCCCGTAAGGGTCACTAGAATGTTGCGGTACATGTGAAGAGGCTAAGAGGAGTGTCCGTCCCAAGCATGGAAAGTGAGGGTGGGGGCCAACTTAGGTGACTTGCGTTGTTTCCAAATGGTACACACAAGTGGATGTATCTTCGTCAATAATGCATCAGGAGATGATCGAATTACGAACTCTAACTAGTATCTGGAAGGCAACGAATGAAGGAAATGGGGGATGTTCTGATGTATCAACTGGGAACACAATCAAACAATCATCAGAAGGATCTACTACACACAAGGCCGTTGGTAGAGCTTTCTTTTGAGATGGGCATGACTAGAGGAAAACTAACATCAAAATGGTAGTAGGTGCTTGCGCCAAGTCTTTATTATATTGTATGTATGGGTAGCTCGGTTAGAATTTGCATTACAACGTAATGGTCCCTTTAGGATCTTCGGAATGGCCTTGACTTTAGGATGAGGGATCTGTAATGGACCATTTGGTGTTGTAAGAGGCTCAAAAATTCTTTGGTTTTGGACTCAAGTGGCGGACGAAGTCGATGGCTTGTCATATTGACATGTCCGAGTTTGTAGGGTGTTATCGAAGGGATTAACCTCATCAAAGGTCATCATAAGGATCTGGTAGTCACCAAGACCAGACGGTTGGGGGCAGTCTGGCTAAGGGAAGGGATTTGTGAGCATTGCTGGTTGAGATGGCGCAGGATTTTAGCACGATTGTTGACCTCTAGAAGCTGCTCGGGCTTCCCAAATTTGGCACATCTGGGGTAAGAGAGGTCAGTCATGTGTGTAATAGCGATGTTGTCACACAGAATGTCTAGGCACCGCGACAATGGCTCAGATCGCGGTCTGTCACCTTGAACCCCAATATCTTCGTTTAAGTTGTCTACGTACAATAGGCTAAGGGGGGTAGACCCTATGGAAAAGTGGAATGAAGAAGAACTAGTTGGAAACCAACCAGTTCGGGAGACACATTGAAGTGATCAAGTACTTGATTAAGATTTAACAAGACTTATAGGATTTGATTATATTTTAAACGATTGATACCAGTGCCTTATGGAGTCAACGATCTTGCTAGGGAAATGAAGACCAAGTAATTGGTTAGCAATTGCTGCTTAGATGAATGACTATTTTATATGAAATGCAGTTCCTAGAACTAATATGAGATGTAAGAATCTTGGTTAATTTTAGTTAAATGCTTATTTAATTGTGAACCCTTCAATACTTTATGTGTTGAGCCTTATTTCTTACTAATTGGAAGAGAAAAGATCAGGAGAAGCACACTAAGGTGTGATTAACGATACCTCTCCTGAAATTCTAACATACCTGATGCCTCTGGTGTTGCAGAGAATTGTGGCTCTGACAACTGCAATGTCACCGTTTTAAGTACTATAAAAACAGGCTTCTCAAGAAAAGACGGATGGAGATCTATCTGTCTATCGACCAAGCTTATGCTTTGAAGTAAATTTTATCTATGCAAAGTTAACTTATATGCAAATGCATTGGAAGATGAAATGAAGTTAGACTTGAGAATGGGAAAACACTTATGCCGCAAAAGCTCTCAATTGACCAAATGAAATGCTCACTTTTTTTAGATGAAGACTTAGAAAATAAAATCTTGAAGATACTATAGTTAAATCACCAACTTATTTCAAATCTTCTTGATACAATTTAGCTCAAAGAGAACAAAAACAACTTTGCAATTCGATATCAATGTCAATAGATGCTCAAAAAAATACTTAGTTTATGAAACAAAGGATATGCATTTTATCACAATTCCATGACAGAGTACTTAATTTTCAAAAATTAATTTTTAGTACAGCAGTAAGAAAAACTTTATGACAGTAGCAATATGACAATGAAAATAGTAAGCTATCAATGATATCTTGAAGCAAAAAAATTTACCGAATTTTTTCCAAACTTGCCCACATGAATTATCAAAACAATTCAACCAATTGTGATGCGATTTTCAGAATTATATCAGATTTGATATAATTATTACAACCAACAATTAAAACATGAAATAATCCTAATGATGAATGCCCATCTCAAGAAAGCAATTCCTTAATGTATTAGACAACTTAGGAACTGATTTTAGGCTAACCCACATGAAATTTTTCCACTGCTATATTTCTGATCCGAATTGGATCCATGAAAATTAGGAAAGTGCTGTCAAATCAGGATAGACTTAAAAAATTTATCAACAAAGAGCTATCAGGAAGACCTCTGGATAGTGGTAGTTTGTATCCAACAAGGAACGACGAGGACCTCGGTCAAAGTGCATTGACCAAGGCCCATGGAGACTGTGCAGGAGGTAAACTGGCAGTTAGGAAGCCTGGATCAGGAAATAGAGGCCATTTTTAATGTGCGCATCGCTGGGTAAAACCCCTTGAGAAGGAAAGGCACCAAGTGCTCAGTCGCATGGGAAGCCGGGAAACCGTAGGGAAAGCGCTAAGGAGAAAGGTGGGTCCCGCGCTCCAAAATCGGCAGAATATCGGAGGCATATTGGGCGGTAAGTAGATTTGGACAAAGAACAAGTGATTCCATATGTTGCACGATGTGTGTCTAGTGGATGAGAGAGAAAACTGCCTCTCAGCGCGGGCTAACAGTCAAGCAAGTGAACCACGCGATGAGAGAGAACATGGTACGATCTAGGGGCTCCAGATCTAATGGCAGAGATTACGTCTGATGAGAAACTAGATTTGACAGGGGAATTAAGCCGAGACATAGAAAAAGTTTGAAGTATGATTTGACCGCTGAGTTGGCGGATGAGTCATTTTTCAGTGTAACTAAACTACCGAATGATTGAGGAAGAGTTGGCGCAGTTCATGAGAGGACAAGTGGCCACTTCCCTGTGAGACGTTAGCGATGACATAGAGGTAGGGAACTCCAAGCGAACAGTAGCAGTTGATCCGAAGGGGTAGAAGAGGAAATGAACAATCAAGGATGTGTTGGCTTTAAGCCATGAACATGCAGAGAAATAGGCAATGAAAAAGAAGAATTAGAGAATGGAATATTGAAAGAAGAGACGGAAGAGACAGTGGAGCAAGAGGCAGAAAAAGAGAGAGCGGAGTTGACCTACAACGTAAGGCAACATCGAGCAGACAAAACGCTTGAGAGGTTCAAACAATCCCTTTGAGGATCTGTTAGGAATTGAGTACCACATTGGGCTCCTCCCATTAAACACCAGAGAGGTCAAGATTTGGTAAGGAAAGAGTCTGTGCACTCTAGAGGTTTGGGGAATCCAAGAACCATCCTACCAAGCATTATCTGTTTCAAGAGACTCAAATTGAGCTCCTCATTATAAATCTCTACTTGAAAGACACAATAAGAGAAGGCTACCATTAAAAGCTGGACCGGAGACATAGCCCTGAAGGATAGGGTGAACTCATTAATTTATTGTGTTCTTGTATTTTCTTATTGTGTTTCTCTTACTGTTTTCCATTTTCCAGTGTCTGTGTATTTTGCAATCTGATCGATCCATTACCTAAGATAACATAAACACACACTAGAACATGAGTCTGTAATACCTTCATTCATTAATCACTTAATTGAGATCACTCACGAGTGATTTTCAGATCAAGTGGTATCAGAGCTTTAGGCTATTAAGGTTAGAAAAGCTTCTGTTGGATTTAGTTGTTGAATGCTAACTAGATCAAAGCTCAAATTAGGAGAAGGAGAGTTGGTTGAAACTAATCCTGAAATTGGGAGAGTCTATCCTCAGAAGACAATGTCAGAGGAAGGTTCTATGGGGCCA
>APFE031537610.1:0-17708 GCA_000404065.3 Pinus taeda | reverse complement strand
TTGAAGATCATTTGCACAACTTTTACTTGCCTATGAAAGCACTTTAGGTATGTTACGATGATGTTTCATGTAGACTTTTCCCATGTACCTTGGATTGCAGAATACCTATATGGTATCACAATCTTCCTCCAAACTCCATCTAGAATTGGAGGGGGTTTAAGAATACATTCATTGAAAAATATGTTGATTATAAGACCCACACCATGTTATTGAAAGAGATGGATAATATTAAGATGGAGCAAAAGGAAAAAGTGAAATATTTCAACCAGAGGTTCAATCGCATCTTGAACAAGTTTCTGGAAAATATGAAACCTTTTGACTCCATTACCACAAATTACTACACCCCTACCTTTGCAAACAAGCATTGCACGACTTGTCCAGTGAACTTTGAAACAAATACTAACAAAAAATTAGGAAGAGGCTATCGTTGTCGAGGAGGACTTGTGCGCTATTGGAGTCATCTCAGATGATGAAGCAACAAAATATTCCAAGGGCATGGGTAAGAGGTCTCAGACCTCTGTGATCATGGCCAAAGAGAAAGAAGCATCTGATATTGAGAGCTTGATTTGTCTTCTCAAGTCTCTCTCCAATGAAATGATAGAGCTCAAACAAAGGTCAAGTGAGACCACTGTGAGGAGAAAGTCTCCCAGATATAACCTTTTAAAGAGTATTGTAGCTTCTAGTAGTAGTAGTAATCAACCAACAAACATTGTGTAGAGCTGCAATTTTGTGTTGAACATTGAGAAGTTGGGAATCGATTAATATTGAATGTTTCATCAAGGATAGCATTCGAAGAAAATGTGCCCATGATGGAATCAAGCCATGAGCATAGTTTCTACGTAGCTTGTTGATTCAATAATGGCTGAAGAGAATTTTGAGCCTACAGAAGAAAATGAAGAAGCTATTGTAGCCGATGAAACTCTAATTATCGGGGATGCGGTGAACATGTTTAACTCTATACTCATAGCCCAAAAGAGTATTGTCGATAAGAAACCTTTGAACAATGGTCTTACCTAGAAGCAAACCAGCAAGCACAACTTGAGAACCCAAGGGCCAACCACTACAATTGAGTTACCAAAGTAGAAATTCAAAGAACATATGTTAGGAAAGCTCAACCCACCAGCCAGTTGAGTGCAGTATCAGAGTAAGTCTCGAAAAATAGTCTCAATAGTAAGGACAAAAGCTTCACATCGAACACCATAAACCAATTTACATCCCTAGACACCTCGACCAGTCTTCCTGTTGTGCACTATAAGATAGTCGACGATATAAAGAAGGTTTGTGCGAATATCTCAATGTTTGAATTTACAAAGACCATAAGCCAATGGGACATCCTTCTATGGACATTTGGGTATACTTCCATAGGTAACACTACCTCTCCAGACAAGGGATCTGGTAAGTCTCCTCATCCTCTCGAATCTTTACTCAATACACTAATGTTGGATGAAAATACACTCTGCCCACCTTTCTTATTAACTTTCGAAATATTCAATTTCAAATACACTATTGCGTAGTTGATTCTAGTGCATTGGTGAACGTAATGCCATTATATGTTTCCAAGAAAATAATTGTTAAATGGGACAAAGCAGATGCACAAATTATTCATCTACACAATACCCATGTCCAGGCAATTGGTGAACTCAAAGATGTTATCATTCGCTTATCATCTTACGGACGAGTCAACTAATATATCAACATAGTGATTGTGTACATTCCAAAAGAATATAGATTGTTGTTGAGAGGATATTGGTCTAGCAAGCTACGATGATACTTTTCCACAAACTATTCACACTTATGGCTTTAGTAAAAGGGCATAAATAATCAGATCTAGATAGAATGAGACAGATATATGAAACACATTATCGCACCTATGAACGGGCATAATAAACCAATGGCTTGTGCAGAATTACCTTTCAAAAATTGCTTCCTTGAAACTCAACTAGGGTGTTATCTTGCACAACCATCCCCAGTTCCACTAGATCTACAGTTGGATTTCCTTCCCTGTCAAACTAGTGATGATGAACTTTTTACAGTTAGTAGCTGTTGGGGTAGTATTAGTGTAGTTCCCAATCCATGTACATATGATGTTTGGACTATGTACTTCGATGGTTCCAAAACACACGAGGGCTCTCAAGCTGGTTGCATTTTAATAAACCCGTTCTAGAGAAACCATTTGATATCTAGATGGTTTGAATTTGAGTGCACAAACAACATTGTAGAGTATGAGGCACTCATATTGGGCTTACAAAAGGCCATTGAACTCAATATTTCCACCCTAAAAGTGGTAGGTGAATCAGAAATTGTGGTGTGACAGGTATGTAACACTATACATTGTGTGTCACCTCATCTCAAAAGTTATAAACAAGATGTATGGCATCTTATTTCACATTTCTAAGATTTTAATATTATTTGTGTTTGAAGAATGTGTAAGGCATTTGTAGTTGCGATAGGAAATGTTGTTGCTAGGCTGTCACCATTGAGGGATAATTTTTCTATTGTGATTATTTATAACCCTTTTGTCCCTGATAATATCACTAATTTATGTCATTTTTATGATGACCAACATATACTGTGCTTCATGCTGAATGTTGACGTATTTAAATATGCAACGATTGATGAGGATGAGCACAAAGAAACATTGTAGGATGCATCCAATTCAAGTGAAGGAAACCTCATCCCCAAGGTTGTGGTATCCTTGGAAAATTTATGTTACCTACGAAATCATGTCTAGGGACCTATTAATGGCAAGACACACAATTTTGCACTGTTGCATGAGTAGATTAACTTTGAAGCATATAAGTATATGAAATATGTCAATATTGGTACTTGTTGCACAACACAAGAGGAACAAGCATTTATTTGCTTATTGAAGTACTATCATGATTTATTGGCATGGATGTATGATGAACTCAAGACATATGATGCACGAATCATCGAACATGTTATATCGATTAAGGAAGGGGCTAATCTATTCCAACATAAGCTAAGGAAAGTACATCCAATTCTTGAGCCTCTTATTCTAAATGATTTGAGAAAATTGTTGGATTCCCGAATCATATATAGAGTGTGGCACTCAACATGGGTGTCAAATTTGGTCCTGGCAGGGAAGAAGTCCAGGGAAATCCACTTGTGTGAAGATTTCTAAAACCTCAACCATTCCTTGGAAAAAGAAAACTGCCCCCTGTCATCCATGGAACAAATATTGTAAAGAGTATCGAGGTCTGAAATATTTTCTCTGTTAGATACTTAATCTAGATACAACTAGGTTCATGTTGAAAATCCTGATTGACTTAAGAGCACATTCTGAACAAAGTGGGGCACGTTCACATTCAGATGAATGCCATTTGGGCTAATCAATGTTGGTGCAACATTTCAATGTTCTATGGACATTGCTCCTGACAGACTCATTGAGAAGAGTGTAGTGGTTTATCTTGACAATGTAATAGTCTTCTCCATACAGAGGTCATACCACATATATCACTTAAAGAATATTTTTTATCAATTTTGCAAGTACATGGTATCCTTAAATCCTAAGAAACGTATCTTCACAGTGTCCTAGGGTAATCTCTTGGGCCACATCATTGCTAAGAGTGGAATTAAGGTAGACTAAAAAACGGTCAGGACAATCACACATATTCCCTTACCTGTGAATAAGAAAAATATGCAGTTTTTCTTGGGGAAGATCAATTTCCTCTGCAAATTTTTCTCTAGCTATACCCATACTATCAAACCAATATAGGACATGGTGAAGAAAGACACAAGCTACAAATGGGATAAAAGGGAAGAGGACACATTTTCCCATATTAAGCAGGCCATAGCAGAAGCACCCACATTATACAGGACAAACTTCAATAAATATTTCTTTCTCTACACGTTTTCTTCTCATACCTCTCTTGTTGTTACACTCACTCAAAAGGATGAACTGACCAATTAGTGACCTATCCCTTTCATGAGTGAAAGTATGCGAGGACCAAAGCTTAACTACCGCACAGTGGAAAAAAATGCTTATGCAATATAAAAGGCGGTAAATAATTTTAGGCCTTATCTATTGAAGAACCATTGATATTTTTCCCTACACCCAAGAGTCATATCACTTCCTGTTCAACAAGATCTCAGTGAAAGGAGAGAAAACTAGATGACTGGGTTGCAAGGGTATGATCTAGAAATCAAGCTAGTTCACACAATAAAGGGTCATGGTATTTTCCAACTAGGAGAAGAAGCAGTAATTATGAAGGAGGAAGAAGAAGAGCTTTTAGGATATGAGAAAGAAATTGAGATGTATAATGTTGAGTGAGCCTCCTCCACTATAGATAAAAACTTTTGGTACACAAATGTGCATTAATACCTTGAGCATGACATAGTGCCCTCCTAATTTTACACTTGACAAAAGAGGGATCTCAAAATTAAAGAATTATTGTATCAACTGGTACATGGGGTGTTGTTCAAAAATCACCACAATGGAGTATTAGTCAGGTGTTTGGAGGTGCATGATTCAGAAAAGGTATTGTGTGATCTCCAGGATGGATGACCCGTGGGACACGTTGCAAGAAACACTGCAACACATAAGGTTGTGTGGGCCAACTTTTACTGGCCTGCATTATCTAGAGATGCTCATACTTACACCCAAAAGTGTCGATTCTGTAAGAGGTGTGTCGGTAGAAACAAGAAGTCAGTCGCCCTGCTGTAGCCCATTGCAGTGGAAGAACCATTTCAACAATGGGGTTTGGACATTATTGGGGATATTTTTCCACACTCATCAGAGAAACACTCCTATACCTTAGCTGCTACAGATTACCTCACATGGTTGACAAAAGTACTTCCACTCAAGCAGGTGAATGATTAGGAAGTCATCAACTTTCTACAACAGAACATCATTTCCAGGTTCGACATTCCTACTTCACTTGTTTTTTACAATGAAACATAATTTTCATAATTAAGACTATGATGTTTCATTGGAAAATTGTATCATATTGAAACATTCATCTAATTATTATCTGCTGGTGAATGTTCTTGCCACATCCATGAACAAGAACCTTATTTGCATTACCAAAAATACCATATCTCTAAATAATGAAACTTTCACTCTGATTTGGTGAATACCTTATGGGTTGATCAAGTCAAGTCAAAGCCTTCCTTGAACACCTCCCCTTACTTCTTAGTGTGCGAAAAAGAAGCCTTTCTCTCACCAAATATTATCTTACCCACTCTCTATCACAAGAATCCCATTGCAAGCCATGTCTGTTAGTTCAACATAGGATGGACACTCTTCATAATCTATAGGAAGAAAGGTTCAAAGCTAAAGAAAACTTTTCACTTCACTAGATTCGTATCAAGAGGTTGTTAGAAAATAAGTTTGAAGGGAAAAAAATTTCAATGCGGGTGACTTAGTCTTAAAGTGGGATAAAGCCCACGAAGGCAAAGGAAAACACACTAAGATTTAGGCCCTGTGGATTCATCAATTCATGGTGCATGAAAATATTTGCCAACACACTTGTCATCTTCAATCAATTAATGAGAAGATTAACACTCTCCATGTCAATGTTAAAGGCTTGAAATAATATTTTCAATGACAATCTGGGGCTATGCCCTGCACTGTGTACATAGCCTTATCTTTTGTTTCTTGTTTTCTTGTTTGAATTTTGTTTTCATTTCCATTATGCGAATAAGTGTTGTGCATGAATATGTCACAACTCCTGAGTATGTGTGTGGCCAAAATATAAAGAGTCTTCTGACACTTCAACATTTGGATATCCTTCTATCTATCTTCCTTATGTTGGTTACATCTTTAGGCCATTGAAGTTCTGACAAAAAATATGATCCATCTGTAAGGAGTGTTTTGGTCCAACCATGAACCCATGCCTAGTTTGGAAACCTCTTTCCCATACTCAGTTTTTTTGCTTTTGTGTCTTCAAGCTTATCCAACTAGTAGAAATAGAGAAGGAGAAAAATCTAAATGAGAAAACCTAAATCAAAGGTCTCTATATGCTTCTCTAAAGGAAAAACCTCTTCTAATATCAATAAGTTTGGATTCCTCTTCTTCCCTAAAATAAATAAGTGCGCATGCACAGTACTCTTTAAATGAATAAATAAAGGCGAAAGAAGAGAAAGCCTTCCTGCACAGAGAGGTGAAGCAAGAAAATCTACGAGGGCATTGTCTAGCCTCACTAGTAGCGGAGAAATGTTTGTGTTCCTCCATCACTCTGTTGGGGTATTGTCTAGGCCTTCTAAGAGTCGAGAAACACCAGAGATGAAAAACTATACTCTGAAAATTTTAAGCTCGTGAGCTCCGCTACCCTTCGCAACTCAAAACATTGTTATAATGTTTAATCTTATGTTTTTATTTTAACTGAAAAGGTACAAAGGGGACCATGCCTTTTCATGGGGTAAGTGGGAAGGCCAAATTAATATTCACTATGAATCAATACTCCTTGAAGAATCGAGGCGCTACATAGAATAAATTAACCAAGATAGAGAAGTCTAATGAGTGTGTTGCCAACTGTTGTAGTTGTTGCAACACTCTCCAAAATTTTGGCTTGCACCCAAATTCAGAGCCTTCCTTTGTATTTTCATTGTTGTTGAAAATGCTAGAGCTCATTTCATGAGTGTTTTTACAGTTCTTTGGTCCCTTTAGCATTTTGGGTTAGTTGTCATATTTTGGCATCTTTTGCCATCAGACAATGATTTCAAAACTTTTTTAATTGTTTCAAAGGTCAGTCTTTTTGTATAAAAATTTTCCCAACCATGTAGACATTTGCCACATCAATTCATAAAATCTTGAGAATTGTTGCACAAGTGTCATCATGGTCATCCTAAAGCCTATCTTAAGTGTCACACTTATCGTATCTTGTCATGAGGTAGTCACACAGACGAAAATGCTGTGATGAAGTGTTTCAATGATATATGTTTTCATGTCATAAAATTATGTTGGGTGTGTGATCATAGTCAAGGTTCATCACAGTTCATCACCCATCCCTCATAGCCATTTTTGGAGAATCCTCCCAATCGAGCAACCTATATTTGTCGGGCCCCAACTCAACTGCGTACTGCGCAGTCTCAACCCTTTAAGTTGTGACCTTGCTTCTTGGAACTGTGAAATGCGCAATCCCTATCTCCTAGGGTTGTTCCTCTGTGCAATTCCTGTGCCTGACTCCCGAACTTGGCCCCAGAATTGTGCAGTCATGTCCCCCAATCTACCTTGAACTACACGCTTCACATATTCAACCCTCAATCTTTTCCCTTATTTGCAAGAACTGCACAATGTATAGGAGCCTAAACTCCCTTGACATCCCAAACTACACATTTGGTTCTCTTGGTGTACTTTCCCTCAGTCAAACTCCAAAACCTCTAGAAACTACATAATTTTTTCGTTCAAGCCTCTCTAGGGTGTGCATTGTGAGTTCTTAGAGCCCAATCTCTCCCATTGACTATTGGAACTACGTAATGCATAGTATTTGAGTCCCTCACCCCAGCCTATCACTTTTCTTAGGCTCAGTTGATGGATAAGGATGTATCATATTGGACTAGGAGATTTTCGGATTCATGTCATACTGTCATGAGTGAATTGCAGGAGTCGGTACACTATCATGTCTTGGCGAGATAATGACGAAGGAAAGAAGAAGTAGGGAAGCATGCCTAAATACTCTCTTGTAGCTGATCTCACAAGTGGATCAATCAATAGAAATAAAAGGGACATAAGTTTGCAACTACCATCTAAGACTAAAGATCATTGAAGACCCTGCATCACCAAGCCATGCAGAGGTGAAGAGAAACCATATCCAAGAAGACGTCGAGCACTTAAAAACAATAATGACATGAGATTTTCCACATCACCAAGAAGACCATGTCATCAGTGTCAAGTCGTGTCATGTCATGAGTGGTTATATGCCACATCACTATTATGGACATTGTATATTGTATTCAAATGTATTGTAAAGTGGATGTCGAAAGGACACAGATGGGATGTAAAGTGTCATGTAAGTTAAAAAGTCATTGGTAGTCAAAAAGTCATGAGGGTGGTCAAAGAGTCACCGTTAGGTATGTATACTCCCTTATTGTATAAGCAAAGCCCTTTTCACCTTGGCTACTCCCACAAGTCATTAGACAGACCATCTAGTTCTATGAGGAGCAAGGAGTGGCTCCAATGTCCCACTATTGGGGCTAGTGGTGTACATTGTAACCATGTTTCTTGGAAATTTTACATAATAACATAAGCCTTTAAGGCCAACACATTATTCATGCATGGACTATGAATGTTTGTAAGACTATTATGCAGATGTTTATATTTCATGTTTTCTTTCACATGTGCTAAGATAGCGGAACTAATTCGGTTATTTTAGTGCTTATCTTATTGGGAAAGTGTTGTAATGGGTTTTAGTGTTGTCCCATTCTTGTGGACTATTCTACGGGATACTAGACAAATATTTCTTCATTTATTAGTTGTAACGACGGTTTCATATGTGATGGACTATTCCGCTAGATGTTAGATGGATCCTTCTAGTTCATGTTTGTCTCTTCTTGGGTGGTACTATTACCTCTCAGTTAGAGGTTCACATTTCTCACCACCCTCTACAGTTGAAGAAGCTTGCAACTGAACACTCGCCAGGCACACCCCCTTTCTTTTCAATGACACCATTACATCCCTATGTCTAGGCCCTTATACTAGATGGGACTCCTATACCAAATAGTGTGAGGTCTAATTGGGACTTCATACCAAGGAGGTCCCATGAATGTTGGCAGGTCCAGCACCATCAACAACACACAACGATGAAGGAATGTTAGGGAAAAAAAATGACATGCAATCAAATAAGAAAGTTTTTCACCCTAGGAATGACGAGTATGCAGTTCATACATATGATACAAGAGATTATAAGATATATAAATACCAATATAAAAATGGATTAGCACAATACAACATGTATACAAAAAGGCATCTTCTTGTGCGTATCTAATATTAATATTTCCACAAAATGAAATAGTTATATCAATAAAATAGATGCTAATAGCATAATGAAAGCACAAGTATGTTAAATGTTATATCTGTGTGGTGGAAAATCGAGATACCATGGATTTCCTAGACATGCTTGTTCTATAAGACTCAAAATATTTATGGAGAAGGAAATTTTCATTGCTCATACTATGTGTCTCGATTATTGAGGTTCTTCCAATATCTAAACTTAAAATTTCTATTCCATAACGGTATCAAATTCCAACATTCCTTAGTCTAGGAGGTCACAATTTTTTATTATTATCTATATATGTAGTAAAATAAAATCTTTAAGAAGAAATTACAATGGCCCTAACGACGAAAAAATAATTCTTTATTGGTAAACTTGAATGACGAATTGGTATTTGGATGTATATGGATTATAAGGTAAAGAAACTGTAATCAAGAGAATTGGTTGAGGAGAGGATTCATTAGGAAAATGTGGACAGTCACATATGTGAAGAACTTGGTAAATATATGATATATCCACAAGAGAGAATATAATCTTACTAAAAATTTTGGTTAAAGGAAAACCCAATCATGAAAATTAGAGTATGTAGATTAATTTGACACCAATAAATTGCAAATAATAGTAATAGAGGTAACTTAACTACCCAGGAAACTAGAAAAAATACAAAGGCACTCAAAGATATTGTCGAAAAGTGGTAGAAATCATCTTTCTTATACATAAATGGTTGAAAATAAAATGGATCAAAACATACAAATCCTTCATTGGCATCAATCTTAAGAATGAAATGGTCTCCAATTTGTATATGCTTAGATATCTGTCCTTTTGTTTCATTAGAAACATCACAAATTAGATTTCTAATTGAACCAAAATGACCATAAAAATGGTTAATTAGAATGATATAATGGAATAAAATGAGAATGTTCATTGAGTTTTCCAAGACTAAACTAACAAAGTGGGATATATATATATATATATACTGGCTAAATGGTGTAGCCATAACTATGAAAGAAAATCCCTAAACTTAACTTTTATTATTTGAAGTATTCTTTCAATATATATATATATATATATATATATATATATATACACACACACACACATGTGTGTGTGGGTGTGAACATGTCCAAATTTGATGAAAGAAATTATACTAACATGTTGTATCTTAAAATAGTTGATGCACATAGAAATCCAAGGGAACAAACTCCATGGTCACACATAGGAATAGGATGCACATTTTCTTCATGAACCACTTGCAATGCAGGAAAAACTTATCAAAAAAATTTAAAAAATCAAGGGAGTCAGTTAAATGATAAAGGAGCATTGTAGATCTATGAAGTTACATTTGGTAGTTTGAAAATGAAATCTGAGTATGTCTAGCTACCCCTTAATAATCTATGTTAGTATTGTGAAGTCCTTACCTCATTTTCACTATACTTTTGTGGGCTTATGCAAGGGTATGGAAACAAGTGGTAAAGCAATCAAGATGGAATTGATGAAGTCCGCTTGGAATGGGAATAAAAAATAATATAACAACCGTGAATTTGGTCGAGACAGTATGTTGTTCTACTTTAAGTATGTAGGAGAGTTGCATATTTGATATGGGAGTATCAAAATAATAACATAAAATAGAATGTTACAAGTGGTCCCATAATTTTTATTTATTTTGTGTAAATGATGTGAAAGGAAATAGGAAATTCAATATTTTGAATGTTACATTAAATGCAATCTATGTGACTTGGGGCATAACCATGAATAAATATACAAAATAACTATTTTATTTTTGTGGTGAGTTGGCGGTGATGCACCCAGCAACATTCAAGGGATCCCATTGGTATGAAGTCCCAATTCAAACTCACACCATTTTGGTGTAGGTGTCCCATCTGCTATAAAGGTATGGTTACCAAATCCTTAAATATTTTCCTTCACTCTAACTACCAGCACAAGAGAGGGATGCGATGGTATCTTGAAAAAGAAAGTGGGTGTGCCTGGTGAGTGTTCAATTACAAATTTTTCGAGGTTCTTCTACTGTAGAGGGGGAGAAAAGTGATTATCTAAGTGAGAGGTAATAATACCACCCATGAAGAGACACACACGAAATAGAAGGATCCATCTAAAATCCAACGTAATAGTCCATAGTGGACGCAATGGTCATTACAACCAATAAATGAAGAAATATATGTCTAGTATTCCATGAAATAGTCCACGAGGATGGCACAACAATAACAACCATTATAGCACATCCCCAATAAGATAAGCACTAAAATAACTAAAATATTTTAACTATCTTAGCACATGTGAAAGCAAGTATGAAATACAAACATCCTCATAATAGTCTTAGAAACATTCATAGTCCATGCATGAAGAACCTATTATCCTTAAAGGCTTCTGTTATTAAGTAAAAGTTCCAATACATAGTATTACAATGTCCAGCACTAGCCTCAATAGTGAGACATTGGAGCCACTCCTTGCTCTTCAAAGAATTATTTGATCTCTCTAATGCTTTATGGGAGGATCCAATGTCGAAAGTCCTTTGCTCATATAATGAGGGAGTATATATGACCCAGGGTGACTCTTTAACTACCCTCATCACTGTTTGAATTCCTATGAATTTTCAACATACATGATTCTTTACATCCCATCTGTTTCCTTTGGACTTCCACTTCACAATACATTTGAATAAAATATACATGGTCCACAATAGTGATGTTGAATATGATCACTCATGACATGACATGACCTGACATTGCTAGCATGGAATGCTTGGTGATGTGCATATGTCAAGTCATTGTTGCTGTGGAGTGTTGGATGTCCTCTTGGATATCCTTTCTCTTCACCTCTATATGGCCTAGTGTGTGGAGTCTTCAATGACCTTTCGTCTTGGATGGTAGTTTCAAACTTGTCTCCCTTTGCTTTCCCTTGATTGATCAACTTGTGAGTTTAGCTACAAGAGAGTATTTAGGAAATCTTCCCATCTTCTTTTCTTTCTTCATCATCTCTCCATAACATGATAGTGTACCTACTCCCATAATTTACTCACGGTGGGACAACACCAATTTGAAAACTCCCTAGTCTAGGACGATACATTATTATCCAATGACTGAGCTCGGGAAAAGAAACATATAGGTAGAGGGGCTCAGTGACTACGCATTGTGCACTTTCATTAGTCAAGGGGTTAGCTTACACTCTGAGACTGCGCAATGTGTAGCTCAGGGAGGCTTGAAGGATAAAACTACGTAATTTATCGAGGCAGTGGGGTTATGCTGAGAGAAAGGAAAATGGGAGAACCATATGTGTGCAGTTTTGGATGTCAAGCGAGGTAGGGATTCTAAGAATTGCACAGTTCAAGCAGAAAAGGGAAAAGCTTGAGGGTTGAAGATGCGAAGTGCGTAGCTCAAGGAAGACTACAAGACAGAACTACACATTTCTGGTTGTCAAGATCAGGAGTTGGACATATGAATTTCACATAGCAACAACCCTGGATGATAGGGGTTATGCATTACACAGTTCCAAGAAACAAGGTCACAACTTTGAGGGCTAAGACTACATAGTGCGCAATTCAGCTTGGTCTTAGTTAAGCTATGTTTCTTAGTCGAGACAATTCTCCAAAAATGGATAAGTGTAGGATGGGT
The DNA here is from genome assembly GCA_000404065.3 of Pinus taeda. NCBI lineage: Eukaryota > Viridiplantae > Streptophyta > Pinopsida > Pinales > Pinaceae > Pinus > Pinus taeda. The sequence continues at coordinate 5,125 of APFE031537610.1, read as the reverse complement.
GATGAACTATGATGAACATTGACTATGATTAAAAACTTAGCATAATTTGATGACATGACAACATAGATCATTAGAATGCATGAAGAAAGAATTTCCCTCAGTGTGATTGCCCCATGACAATATACGACAAGTGCAACACCTATGATAGGCTTCATGATGATCGTCACCAAACCTGTGTGATAGTGCTCAAGACATTGTGTATAGAAGCATAAAATGTTCGCATGGTTGGGAAAACTCATATATACAAAGAACGACCTTCGAAATAATCAAAATGGGCTTGCAAACATTGAACAACAACCAAACATGCCGAAAGACGACAATTAACCTGACATGCAAAAGAGATCAAAGAACTCTAAGAAAACTCATGAAATGAGCTCTACCTTTTGAAAAAATAATGAAAATATGAAGGAGGGCTATGAAATTGAGTGCAAGCCAAAATTTTGTAGAGTGTTGCAACAACTACAATAGTTGGTGACACACTAGTTGAACTCCAACTTCCTTATCTTGGTTAATTTATTCTATGTAAAGGCCTTGGTTTTTCCTGAAGTATTAATTCATTGTGCAGATTACGTCGAACTTCCCACTTATCCCATGAACATACATGGTCCCCTCTATTCCTTCTAAGTTAAACATAATATAATATTTGACATGATCATAATATTTTGAGTTGTGAAGGCTAGTGTAGCTCGTGAACTTAAGATTTTAAAAGTATAATTTTTCATCTCTAGTGTTGCTCTGTTACCAGAAAGCCTAGATAGTAGCTTGACAGAGTCACATGGGAACATAAACATTGCTCCGCTTCCAGCAAGCCTGGACAATACCTCGACAGAGTTTTTTCCTTCACTTATCTGTGTAAGAATCCTTTCTCTTATTTCACCTTTGTTTATTTATTTAAAGAGGACGGTGCATTGGCAGTTATTTATTTTGTGGCAGAAGATGGATACCAACTTATTGACAGAAGAGGAGGTTTTTCCTTTAGAGAAGCATATAAAGACCTATGATTTAAGTTTTCTCATTTAAGTTTCCCCCCTTCTCTATTTCAACTAGTTGGATGAGCTTGAAGTCATGAAAGAAGAAAAACCGAGTATTGGCATGAGGTTTTCAGACTAGAAATGGGTTCATGGTTGGAACAAAACTCTCCTTACAGATGTATCATATTTTATGTCCAAGTTTCATTAGCCAAAAGATGTAACCAACACAAGGAAGATAGACAGAAGGCTACCCAAATGTTGAAGTGTCACAAGACTCTTTATAGTTTGGCCACACACACAATTAGAAGCCACAACATAATCATGCAGAACACTTATTCGTATAATGGAAACCAAAACAAAATTCAAACAAGCAACAAAATAAAATACTATGTACACATTGTAGGGCAAAGAACCACAATTTCATTGAAACTATTGTTTGAAGTCTTGGTCATTGATAGGGAGAGAGTGAATCTTTCCATCAAATGATTGAATATGATACGTGTGTTGGCCAAGATTTTCATGCACCGTTAATGGCCCAATCCATAGGGACTGAAACCTAGTGTGTTTGTCTCTATCCTCATGGGATTTATCCCACTTTAAGACTAGGTCAGCCACACTAAAGTTTTTTTCCCTGCAAAATTCTTATCAAACCACCTCTTGATACCACTAGTGAAGTGAAATTTTTTCTTTTGATTTCAACCTTTCTTCCTGTAGCTTAGGAAGAATGTGCATCCAATGTTGAAATAACAAACATGGTTTGCCTTTGGATTCTTGTGATAGTTGGAGAGCAGACAAGTAGATGTCTCACGGGAGGATGGCTTCTTTACCATACACCAGGATGTAATGTAAGGTGTTCAAGGAAGGTTTTGGCATGACTTGGTCAGCCCATAAGGTATTCACCAAAGTAGAGTACTAGTTTCACTGTTCAGACAATATGGTATTTTTGATAATGCGCATAAGGTTATTTTTTGTGGATTCAGCAAGATCATTCCCATGTGGATAATAACTAGTTGAATATTTCAATATGATGCCATTTTCCAATGAAAAATCATAGATTTATAATGATGAAAATCATGTTGCATTGACAAAAACAAGTGAAGTAGGAATGTCGAGCCTAGAAATGATCTTTTGTTGCATAAAGTTGATGACTTCATGATCATTCACCTGTTTGAGAAGAATTTCTTTTGTCAATTGCCTGAAGTAATCTGTAGCAGTTAAGATATATCACTGCTACTTTTATGTGTGGGGGAAAATATCCCCAATAATGTCCAAGCTCCACTGCTGAAAAGGTTCTTCCACTACAATGGGTTGCAGTGGGGCGACTGACTTTTTGTTTCTTCCAACACAACTTTGAGAGACCGGACACTTGTGGGCATAAGACTGAGCATATATGAATAACATAGGATAGTGAAATTTGGTCCACATAACCTTATGTGATGTAGTGTTTCTTGCAAAATGTCCCCTGGCTAGTCCAACCTAAAGATCACGCAATACCTCTTCTAAATCATGTGCCTCCAAACACGAGCAATACTTCATTGTAGTGCTTTATGAACAACACTGCATGCACGAATTGATACAATAATTCTTTAAGTATGAGTGCCCTCTTTTGACATGTAGAAAAGTGTAAGGGCACTCTGTCATGCTCAAGGTATTGGAACACATCCACGTACTAAGAGTTTGTGTTTGTAGCAGGGGAGTCTTTTTGAACATTATACATCTCAATTTCTTGCTCCCATATTGAAAGCTATTCTTCCTCTTTCGCATTTATTGCTTCTACTACTAATTGGAAAATACCATGGCCCTTGATTGTGTGAATTGTCTTGATTTTCAGATCATGCTCTTGCAACCCGGTGATCAATTTTGTTCTCCTTTCACCCAGATCTTGTTGAACAAGCAGTAATGTGACTGTGACTGTTGGGTGTGGGACAAAGATCAAAAAAAGGTTCTTCAATAGGTAGGGCCTAAAATTATTTACCACCTACTATACTGCCTAATTTTGTTTTTACATAGTGGGGCCATTAAGCTCTCGTCCCTGTAGACAATTTTTTATTTTCATATTAAAAATTTAATTTTTTTATTTATTTATTTAAAATACATTTAAAATGTATAAATAAATTTAACTCCCACTCTAAACTTAAGATTTCGAAAATCTATATTAAACCAAGAAATCAAAATCGAAATCTTTCCTTAGTTAGTTTGATATGGGGTGCGGATTCTTACCTAGACGTCATGAGGTAGTTGATTCTTGGAGAACAGACTTGGGGATGCAACGGCGCCACCGTCAGAGTGTTTGATTCGGAAAGTCGTCAGAAAAACTCGAATTTTATTATTTAAAATATATAAATAAATTTAATTCCCACTAAAAAAACTTAAATTTTCCGAAATCTATACTAAGCCAAAGAAAATAAATAAATAAATAATCCAACAAATGCCTTTCCTAGGTTAGTTTGATATTGGGTGCGGACTCCTACGTGGACGTCGTAAGGCAGTTGATCCTTGGAGAGCAGATTTGGGGGATGCCCGCTGCTGCGGCGCCACCGTCAGAGTGTTTGATTCGGAAAGTACTCCTGAAGGGTCGAGCTATATAGGTAACGGGTCATCGTCTTCATCTATGAAGAACACTTGGTAAGGGGGTTAGGGAATGTGGCACCAATGACCACGACAGGGTTCAAGGCAACCAGGCGGCCCTCGACGCCCCCTCCCACATGTCACTGTCCGTCTGCCAGTTAAATTGTGAGGCGTGTTTGTCCAAGGGCTCAGTCTAACTCATGTATTCTAGAGGATGTAGTCTAACCGTTAGTGGGGAAATTTGTGTTGGAATGTTAATTCCAACTGCAGGTTGCAGGGAACAGTGACGGAAGTGGGCAACGATGGACGGCAATTCACTGCCCGCGCAGATCAGCAGTCAACGGGAACTGAAAACCACCGTAGGAAATCAAAACTGCCCGGTCTCATATCGCACCACCCTTCAGCGCAAAGTAGTTTCCGTGCAACGAGCTCCGATGCAATCTGGAGCTGACAACTGTCCAGCAGTGATGCTGGCCTGACATCAGCAAGTTACATCCGTCGAAAGGTAACTTCCGGTCTTCTTACCCTGCCCGATATGCGTCCGATCAACAGTGAATATTGTCCACCGTTAGATTGTCAGGTAAGGTCTGAGCAGTTTAAAGTCTGTCCGAAGTCATACAGAGGCCTGTCAAAATTGAATGCAGCAGGGTTGTTTTAACATAATCGCCCATACCATATGATTAATGATTGCGACATGTCTTTGGTAAAACATTTAATGATTTTTATGGGGCATAGTGTTTAGGTATGGGGGTATGTAATTTTATTTAATTACATAATGAGTCGTATGACATTTTTTTATGAGAGCGTTGACTCCATGTAATAAAAAAATTGCACACGGTGAATTGTATGGTGTTCGCTCCAGCCAATGAAAACCGGAGGATTGCACACGGGGATGAGATGAAGTGGGTTTGCAGCAGTAAATGAAAAACCCAAGGATTGTAATCCAATGTGTGTCATGTGAAAACACACGGTGAATATTAAACCAGAGGGTCCGCAGCACAGAAAATGTAATGTGAATATTGCATTGCACATGAGGAGAAGAGTGTGTGGGCTCGGAGCAGGCATTAAAAAGAACCCAGGAGATTGTCATGTAAAAGCATAAGGTGAAAGTAAAAACAGGGTCAGCAGCACCTGTAAAAACCAACGAAGAAAAATCAGAGGGACGCACATATATGCATAAATATTTTTGGGGTTTGAAATGAAAATGTTTTTTTACAGCAGAGTAAAATGTTTTTCTTTGTAATGTAAAAAGTAAAAGAATGCACAGCAGTGGAGGAGGAAAAGTGAATGAAGAAAACCAGGGGGCAGTTTTGATTTCAAATCCATGGATTGTTTCACACATGTGAAAAGGTAAATGTGTAACTCCCTGTAAGTTTTGTTTTCACACAGCAGTGAATGTAAATGAAATATTTACACAGTGGTGTAAAATTTCATAGGAGACAGAGTAAGTTTTGTAAAATGTTTTGGTGAATCCCTCTGAGTGAAAGAGGATGAATATGTCTCTGTAAATTCTCAGGTGAAAACAGAGTTTTGGTTTAATGTTGTTTTTGGTAAATCCCTCACAGCAAAGAGGATGAATGTATATC
>APFE031537600.1:345041-357823 GCA_000404065.3 Pinus taeda | reverse complement strand
ATTTCTTTTTTTAGAGTTTGGATTTTAGATTTAATCAGTTGTTTGATTTTTTTTTTAAAAATTAAAAATGTTTTGCCAGTTTGAGTCTTGGCTCAGGAATTTGTTACATTTTATCTTCTCTGCTAAGGCTAAAATTTTGATGTGAAATTACTGTTTATCATCTTTTATATGATTTGGCATGCTTGAATGATCATAAATGAGATATCTGGTTAGCGTTTAAAATTAGATGGTTGTGTATCGAAGCTTTATCTTTCGAAATTTTTAGTCACTGGTGAGATTTAATCGTTGGAAAAGCATTGTGCGTTTATCGAATATCTTGCATTTGCTTGAGTTATCTGATGGTAAATGATTGTTAATGAGTTCATCTCTCCGCAGCATTTGATAGATAATCATTCAGCCATTAAATCTATAAGGCACTGGTCTATTAACTTACCAAAATCAATTTAGTGTCTGTTTCTTCGTGTCTCCCAACCCAACTGGTCCACAATTGGTCTTCATCATCTCATAGGGTCTACCCTCCTTAGCTGCAGGAGACAGGCTTAAACAGAGAGATCGGGGATCAGAGTGACAGCCCCTAGTCTGAGCGTTTTCGTGACAATCTATGCGACAACACTACTAAATGTTGCTTGTTATTCTAACAACTTTAGGTTCTCCTAGGCTTTTCTTTCACTAAGAGCTCACTTCAACTGAAATAACATATTTCCTTGGGAGAAGCACATGAAATGCATCCTATCAAACTCTCATAACACAAAAGGTTTGGTGTATCTAATGCAAATAGGTGGTAGAATAACACATCCATATCCTGTAAAAAACATCCTACAATGGAGGCTTTGACCTAGAAATGAAATAATAAGAGCATGAAACCCATGCTAATCAATAATTTTCTTTTATAAATAAATTATTTTTTCTTTTTTTTTGACAAATACAATACATCTTACATCAAATATAATTATGAAGACCGACACTAGTTACATTCTTCAACAAAACCTTGAGGTTGCACATATTGCTAAACGTTGGCTGTTATTCTAACAACTTTAGGTTCTCCTAGGCTTTTCTTTCGCTAAGAGCTCACTTCAACTGAAATAACATATTTCCTTGGGAAAAGCACATGAAATGCATCCTATCAAACTCTCATAACACAAAGGTTTGGTGTATCTAATGCAAATAGGTGGTAGAATAACACATCCATATCCTGTAAAAAGCTTCCTTTTGGGCAGATTTAACATTGGTTACAGTTTGAACTCCAACACCTTGGGAGTTCAATCACTTTAGAAATCTGAGGAGACTCTCATAAACTAAAAATGTGATGGATGAAGCTGGAACATTCTTTAATAAATTTGGACCAATGCCTTTGTAGAGTCCGCGAATCCCTTCAAACCTGCAACAATCAAGTGTGCAATTATGTTGCAATAAGTCTGCACTGCTAACACACACACACACTCTAACAGACAAGATTATCAGAATGGATAATGAAAAGAAATACAAATGTAGAACTAATCCTGTTAAAGAATTTTAATAGCTCAAATTGAAATACTTGCCTTAATGTTTCCTTAAAAGCATGATAGCTATCTCTATATTTTGGTATACCATCACTATTTGGCCTTTGCTGCATCAAGACATCACATACATACAAATTATTCCATCTCTCACCACCTCTTCTATCATTTTCCATTCGATCATGAAAACAAGGATAATGGCATACCTGTACACGTGCCCGGATCACCTGAAATCCAGTTAAAGCAATGCACTTCAAAAGGGTGTTTGGATTTGAAAAATTCACTCAACATATAACTTCCACTGAAATTCCAGCTAGTTGATTATCCAAGACAAACAATACTCGTCTTTCAAAAAAACTAAAATGGTTGTTCAAGATTGACATCCCAAAACTATTAAGAATTTCAATTTAATGCCTTAACCAATGATGATGTGTTCCTTGCCAAGTACTTCCAATTGGAGGTGTATAAGGCACCTTAGAAAATACAGATCATTAGAACAACGCTCTCATATGTCAAGACAGCAGAAAAGGAAGATTCTCTAACATCGTAGAGAGATGAGTTTTACTATACTAGATAATAATGCATTTTTTATGATGTCTCGATAAAGCTGAAATCATAGAGCATTTAAAAGCATGGCTATGTTTTCTGCAAAAAGCTTGAACAGAATAGCAGAGAGTACAACTGAATAATAAGATGAATTTAAAGAAGCTTAGTTATCTTAAGAAGAGTCTTCTATATAAAGACAACTGAGTTAACAAGTAATATAAAATGTTTCACTATTCGTTGACTGTTCCCCAGCTCACCTGATATGGATATGTCAACAATGCAGCAAAAGTCTTTGACAATGCTCCCAAAGCAGCATAGTCCACAGAAGTCTGTAAGAAACAAGTTTAAACTTTCAATTTATCCATTAAAATAATAGATGTACTTATTTTTGGATGACCAAAATTACATCATGAGAGAATACCCTACAGATCATTCCTATTGATCCAAAATACAGAAACAAATTGAATAAAGATGCATGTGCTTAAGAATATTGACCACAAAAGGTGAAGCAGCAATTGTATAAATCAAATCCTGCAAATATTAGCTTGTGGCCTGATATCTAGATATTGTTGTCCATAGGGGCAAGCCAATACAAGTCCTGTGTTTCATAACTAGCTACAAATACCAGCTTATAGCCCGACATCTAGATATGGTTGTCTAGAGGGGGCAAGCCAATACAAGCTCTGTGTTCCATAACTAGAAGTTAGAACCACAGGGTTAAACAGGTTCAATAGCCAAGGCCTTATGCAGTCTTCCTCCATCAAAAGACATTACTACCCATGATGAATAATCTCTTTTTAAACTTATGTCATCATACACCGTTGGAAAATTTATCACCTAATAGGATAAAATAAACATCATGCTGAAACATGTTGAAAGTTTTTGAAGTAAATGCATATATGAGTATGACCTTTACTCCATGATGAAACTCTAGTATATCTTGCCTAGGATACGTAAATTCACAAAAAGAAGAAATATTTTAGTGAGAAATGCATGAAAACTAAGAAATGCAACCAATTTAGCATTTATAATGGAAAATGCATAATAAAGCCATCCAACAACCACAGAAAGTACCAACTATATTCATAGTATAACTTAAAAAAAAAAACCTATGTAAGCAATAGAATTCCTAACAACAAAGGCATATCAAAACTATCCAACAACCATAAATAGTAAGTCAAGCCAATGCCGCATAACAATGGACCATTACTATGAAGGCTGAGCCAGTACAGCTTATTATAAGATTAATTTAAGGCTCATGCTTCTGCATAAATGAGAGCGATACTTTCATCTTATAGAAGACAATAATAAATGCAACCATGTATAACTATTGTATTTGAAAAAGAAAAGGGTTAGAGATAGGACATACTTAAATAAAATAGTAAGATGTTAGGATGTTGCATGATGTTATCATACAGTAATGAAGCCAGAATTCAATTTTATCTATGCTAATGTGTAAATCCTTTTCGCAGGCCCCAAAATCATGAAAAATGGTCATACTTTTGATTCCATATGCAAAGGTTATAGTCAAAGTTGTGAGTACCAATTGCCACATATTATGAAATTTCTTTATGAAGGAAAAGAACTTTACGATACATAAACAAGGACGGGAATCCTGTGATGATAGGTCAAGATGATGGGACATGGGCCCTTTTTATACTAGAGAAATCTTTCTTGAGGTTGGTCCAATAATCTACTTGTAGGCCATCTAATAGAGAACTTTTTGTGGGCCCACATCAAGTGGGGTCATTACAGAGAAGTCCATGCCACAATTTTAGACTTGTGTTGGTTTATATTTCTTGCCAATATATTTCTTCATTTTTGTGATTTTACGTTTTCCTGAAGCACATAAAAGATCCATCATACCAATTTTGTCTAGTAGATCCCTTGATTAGGGTTGCAACATCACTCCCCACCTTGGGAGACTGCATGTCCTTGATGAAGCTAGACTTTTTGTTTGGCCCGTGCCACAATTTTAGACTTGTGTTGGCTTATATTTCTCACTAAAATATTTCTTCTTTTTTGTGATTTTAGGTTATCCTGTAACATGTAAAAAATGCATCATGCCAATTTTGTCTAGTAGCTTTCTTGATTAGGGTTGCAACATCACTCCCCACCTTGGGAGACTCCATGTTCCTGATGAAGCTAGACTTTTTGTTCGATATTATCTAGCCTTCCAGCTGTTTTTCTTTTCAATTGTTCTTTTTGGGACCCTTCTATACCTTCACTGTAGCTTTGGCTACAGTGAGGTAGATGATCCCTCCCCATATTTGTGTTTGTGCGTTTCTGTACAATTCAGGACTTATTTCTACAAAAAGATATTCATTCTTAGGATTCATTTTTATGAAAATTATGCCCTATATAATGTCTACATTTGAATTTTCTTCCCCTAAATATTTTCTTTTCGAAGGGAAAGTGTTTAAGATAGATTTAATTCTTCATTCTTATTGTTAAGGTCACTATCTTTCCTGGATTCTTTACAACTGGAATCTTTTGGTTCTACTATCCTTAGTTCAAGGATAATGGCATTTTGGATAGCATTTTGTTCTATAACTACTATTGTGTTCTATACATAAGCCTTTAATCCATCCATGAATCAGAGCATTTGATACACATTTAAGATGTTTGCTATTCCAGTGACCAAGTTTTCCATTCTATTGTTATATTCTTTAACCATGGTTAAGGGCTCGTGGGTGCAATTGCAGGTACAAGGATGCTTGTTTTGAAACCCAATTTTGTCAGTGTATGGGAGTGCATCACCTACATCCACGTGTGTGTATTAATATAACATCTATGTAAAGATTTAAAGAGCTGAAACGAGAAAATATAAGATAGTAGTGATTTACTTAAGCAAGTGATAAGATTGGAGATACCCATTCCTAAGAGTCAATGCAAGACTATTTTCACATAAATATAAACAATAATACATCAAGCTATAATGTCAAAATGATACAGAAAGATTTAAAACTTCAAAGTTCAAAACATTCAGAAGAAGACAAGTTTAATTAATGCTCATCAATGCCAATACTTTGCTTCATCTAGATCCTTGATCAAGATGTTCTCCATGTATTTATTGCTCTTGAGCTCTATCTCTCGCAATATTTGCAATTAGGCAACTCAACAATACCATCTGGTTGACTATGAATTTGTCTCACTTCCCAGAAGGAACTTCCTTGTACCTTTGATCCTTTCAAAAAAATAAGTCGAAGTGTGCAGTGAATGTAAACCAACTGTTTTGCCTTCTTTGATCCCAATTATCTCCTTTCCATTGGATCAATAAAACCACAAGTACTCTGATTTCCTCATAGGCCAAGAAAATGCTATTTATGATAGTAACCAATGTTACTAGACTCGGAATTGGCAATAAATTGGCAAGGCAAAAGAGCGAAGAATTTTAATCAGATCGGGAAAAAACGGTGAATCCACTAAATAAAGATATACACATATTGAATTAAAAAAAAAAAACATTTTTCATTGATATTCAATAAAGTCATGTCCAAACAATGCATCAATAGATGTCCAAAATATCATGAGCACATGTCGAAGCTAATGCTGGAGCACACTATGTGTCTATTACATGTAGTAAACTGAAACTGAAGCTACACCTTTATTACCTTCTCGACATATGAATTTTGGGCCTGAGCAATGAAAAGTGAGTTATGGACTGATGTTTAATTTTTAACCTAACTAAACCACACGGCAAACAATGTGGAAACCCTAAAAGTTAAAACCCCTGCTCATTGAGTAGAGGGCTGAAAATTGCCTCAATCACCTGAATTGCGATTAATCGGTGAGTCGCGAGTCAAACTTGCATTGACCACGAGTCAAACTCGGTCAACGTGAGTTTGACTCTACTAGAGTTGAAACATATTGTTTAAGGGCCGAGCAGAGTTGGACTCGTGATTAATCACGAGTGATCGAAGACTCATGTTTCACTGACAGTAACCATGCAGCAAATGATTGCAGTTCTTACCTCTAAAATTTGCAATTCAAAAGATAAGTCCAATCCTAAAGTACAAACCCTAATGCAACTTGATAACATCAACAACAGATTGTTACATCAAAATTTATCATTCCAACCTTAGAAAAAGGTTAAATCACCATAAAATTGTATGCAGTTCTCCCCTTTCTAACTGAAACTTAGGAAATAACATATCAAAGAGGGTACTAACATCATGAACACAATCCCCCTAGGTGTTGTCCAATAAATATTCAATCATAAATTTAAATCACCTAGGAAAATCCCACTGAGGCAACATGAATCATTGTACCATAGCAACATCATAAGTGAGGAGAGGTAAAGAAATGCTAACCCCATCTAATCATCAAGAGTGTTCCAACATATGAGGACCATGTAAAACACCCCAAGGCCCATCTTAGTGACACCAACATCATACATCAACACAAGAAGTCACTGGATAGCATCAACATCATGAAACATCTACCTCCTGACATCATCATTCTGTTGAAGAATGTAACTAGGTTTGGTCTTCATAATTGTATTTGAGTCTTAATGAAATCTATTTATCAAAAGAAAGAAAATAAATTTATATTATTATTGTTATTGTTATGACTTATTAAAGCATGGGTTTCATGCTTGGGTCATCATGTTTTAGGTCAAAGTCCCCATTGAAGAATTCTAGGTTTTGTCTTGAGTCATTAGACTCATTGTCCATTTAAAGAGACGCTTCTTGGGCTTTTGAATCATGTAAAAAGAATTAATATTGAGTAAAATAAGTCATTTGTCACCTCCACACGAAGTCAGCCCTTACCTGATCAAGTCGGCCTACATGAGGGTAATTCGACCTCTCGAAAAGGGTATATATACAAGCAGTTTGATTCATTTGCAAGGCACTCTCACAAGTTCGATATCCAAGAAGAGGAAGCAAAAAAAGTGTGAAGTTGCAGAAGAAGGAGAGGATTTGCTAGAGAAGGAAAATCGAAGTTTTCTGGGTTGTCTCTCTCTCATGTGTGGATTTACTGAGCTATTGACTGGGTCAAAATTCTGCTGCTAGGAAGGTCGAAATTCTAGATTTTGTTGGGTCGAAGTTTCTGCTGGGCGTTTCTGCTAGGTCGAAGTTTCTGCTAGGTCAAAGTTACTGTTGGGTTGAAATTACTGCTGGGTCAAAGTTTCTGTTGGGTCGAACTTTCTACTGGGTCAAAGTTACTGCTAGGTCAAAATTACTGTTGGGTCGAAGTTTCTGTTGGGTCGAAGTTTTTGTTGGGTCGAAGTTTAGTTGCTAGGGAAGTCGAAATTGTACTGCTACAAGATCAAAGTGCTAGGTCGAAGTTGTTGCTGGAAGGTTATCATCTGAAGAAGAAAGGAAGCGTTGACTTGGTGATTGGAGGAAGTCTGTGTCTAGGAATCTTGGGTCATCTCGTGAAACTATTAAAGGACAAGTTGTTGATTGGGTTTCCCCCTAGATAGGGGTTTTTCCCTAGTTGTCTGCCTACATCTTGTGTATGTGATCTTCGCATTATTGTTTTGGTAATTGCTTGATGAACTAAAGTAAAAGAAAAACATAACAAAACATAAGAATATCACAAGTAATTATCAATAGAAAGAAAATCTTTCTACCTTTCTGATTTTCTAACATGGTTTTAGAGCTAAGGTGAAGAAGAAAGAAAAAGGCATCTTGAAGATCTATTAAAAGGAGAATAAGGAGTTTTAAGAAGTTTGAATAAAGGGTCATCAAGGAAAAGGATCATATAAGAAGTCAAGCCTACTACCTTCAAGAACGATGCCTAACTCAATGAAGAGAGAAAACAAATTAGAAGAAGCACCCAATTACAAGGCATGGCAAAAGAGGATAGACCTCATCCTCGAGAAGAATAAAGTCTTGGATTTAGTCAAAGGAAAAGTAAAGAAGCCTACAAATGAGTCAAGTGATGCAGAAAAGGCAAAGTTCAGAGAACCAGAGATATTGGCCATGACACTAATGGTGGACGGAATAAAGGATAACCTCATCTTATATATATCCAACATAGATTATGCTCAAGAGATGTATGAGGCATTATCCAAATTATTCACAATCAAAAATCTTGGTCAAATAGCAAGTCTTAGGAATGAACTGAGAATAATAAAGATGACAGAGGAAGACACTGTGGCATCCTTCTTTGTAAGAATAGCTAGAATCAGAGATGAACTCCAGGCAATCGATGAGATAGTATCTGAAAAAGAGTTTGTAATCATTGCACTTATAGGATTACCAACATCATGGAGTGCCTTTTCATCAAGTCTCAACAGTTGGAAGGAAAACTCCTACATTTGAACAATTATGGAATCCGTGTAGTCAAGAAGAAGTCAAAATTTCATTAGTGAGCAACAAAGACAATGAAGGCAATGTTGATTATGAAACCCTAGTCTTCTTAAGGTTTGTCCAGAACATATGATGAAATCCTATTCCTTTGAAATTTAGGATTTTGGTAATGTTGTAAAACCTTAGTCCTTTAGGGTTTAATGTTAATGTCTAGGTCATATAATGAAACCCTAGATTTTTAGGGTTTAGTGATTTAGGGTTTATGAACAAAACCCTTGTAATAACTAAAGTAAGATCCTAGGAATGAAATCCTAGGTGTATATTCTTTTGCATGATTGAAACCCTAGTCTGACCAAAATTGTTGTATATCTAACTTTGATGTATTAATGTTTTCGGTTTATCTAGTAGATATTGATGTGAAATGCTAGTACATCCTAGATATGTATATGCGAGTACGTTAACTTGATTGTTGATACTCCTGTTTCAGTTTGTGAAATCTAGGGTTTGTAACAAAACCCTAGTAGAGATTGATATTCTAGGGCATGATGATATTGTTTTAGCTTTGATGATAAAATCTAGGGTTTGCAACAAAGCCTAGTAAAATCTGACATGTAAATTCTAAAAGCATATCATTGAAACTTTAGATGTATAGTACTATGATTGGATTGATATCGTGATTGAGTTGCTTTAAGTCTTAATGATGGAGTCTAACGTTTATGACATAACCCTAGCAAGTTGTTGAACTCTAGTATATAATAGATGTGACCCTTGTTGATTATGAACTTAACTAGGTTTAGGTATTTGATGTCTAAAGCATGAATGTTTTGATGCTTCCCTTGTAATAGCATGATTTTTATATAGTTGACTTCATACTTTTGTATATTAGTATTTGGTTGCACTTGCTATTAAAGTTTTGCAGATACATTATCTTCAAGATGTTGAAGATATTCATGATAATAATGATGAGCATGATGAAGGAAGCTACAAGAATGATGATGATCAAGATGATCTTGATGCCATGAGAAAGAATGAAGCCTTGAAAGATTGAAGCTTCTCCTATGTTATAAAAGAAGATAGTTGTTGATCTCCCTAAGTTGAGAGGGAGATTGGAAAAGATATATCTCTCCAATTGAGAGGGAGGGCATATTATGACAATCATAGTGAATAACTTGAAGAAAGAATGAAATCGAAGAATAAATGAAAGTACTACAATTGGATTTGCAAACAAAAGATTTGAGATGTACTGAGGCTATATTTGGTACTACTAAAGAAAGTAAAAGAAGAAGAAAGCTTTCGACAAGTTGTTTTTGGATAAGTTGATGATAATATAAGTAGCATCGGAATGATTGAGGACCCCAAAGGTTTGCGTTTACTTGTATATATATTTGAAGGTTTATTACTGATTGGGGTTGTGATTTTGAAGGATCTCTCCATAAAAAGGTTGAATGTTCGAAGCATGCTTGGATTAGTAAATATATCTTATTTAGTTAATGAGGAGAGATAAAGCATCTTGGAGCAACAAGATGCTTGGGAGGACATCTTGGTAGCCTATGTGTTGATGTCTAGATCCCAAAGTAGTGAGGGTGGCGATGTTCATGGTGATCTGACCTTGGATATGCACCAAGATCCCTGGGTTGGTGCCAGAGCTTAAAAGCCTAATGGTACCTTGAGTGGCTAAAGCTTGAGTACACCTTAGTCCCACCTGATTAGAGTACCTCGGTCAAGTATCTAATTTATAGCACTATGTGTGCTATGACTCTTCATAGAGAATAACAATTTGAGGTGTTCCATGTACCTTTGTATATATGTGATTATGAATACCTCCCTAGTTAAGAGGGAATGTTGATAAATGTAACTAGTATCAGACTTCATAACTGTATTTGAGTCATGATGTAATGTATTTGTCAAAATAAAGAAAAAAAAATTATTGTAAAAACAAATTGACTTATTAAAGCATGGGTTTCATGCTTGGGTCAATGGTTAATAGGTCAAATCCTACATCGTAGGCTTCTAGGGTTTATGTCAAGTGATCTTGTCCATGTCATAATGTAAAAGGCCCTTCTTAGGCTTCATAAAGGCAACAAGTGGACCTGATTTGGAACACATCACCAGCAAGTTCGATCTGCAGTTGTTGGAGGAAAAAAAGGTGTGAAATTCAAGGAAGAGGAAGGAAACCCTAGCGAAGAAGAAGGAGATCTTTGTCAAGCATAAGTCAAATTTTCCTCTCTTTATCTCACACATGTGAAGTTGTGTTAGGGTCCCACCCTAACCCCCTTATTTATGTAATGGGATCACGTCATAGTCAAGAGTCAATAAAGCCCATATTAATAATTGTAAGTGGTTAATCCGCAATTAATAACGGAACCACAGTTAGTTGCAAATGGGCCGTAGTATTAGATAGATGGTATTATTAATACCACGGTATTGGCCAGTGGTATTGCATGTATGAGTCATATATAAAGGATAGAGACTCCCTGCGAGGAGCATCGTGTCTTATTTTGTAATCGAGCTCTGCTCTATTGGAGGTTGCCCCCTCGAAGAGGCAAGTGAACATTACTCTCTAAATAATAAAATCATTGATATTCTGTGTTCTGGGTATCTTTTCTTTGCATATTCTGTATTTGGGTATCATTTGCAGGTTAAGAACATAACAAGTGGTATCAAAGCACTTTCCAAGGCCGGTGGGATCTCCATTTCGTAGCAAAAAAATTTTTGGCTAGAGACGTGTTCCGGCATCTTTAAACCACGGGATCTATCGTTGAGCGCATAAATCTGCGGATTTGGGGAGGCATGCACGCAGGAAATACAAGAGGTGGTCACCTCTGTTGGACTCCCTTGTAACCCCTATGGGTACCCCTTCGAGTAGTAGCACATTAGACAGAACCGCGCATGGATTGTCTTCCACGTACCCTCTGGGTATATCGGAAGCCCCCTAGGCTCCTTTAAAACCTCGCCATAGATAAACCATCGGCCATCTCGCGGCTACAGTACATCGAAAACAGCACTCAGAGAGATTACTCGCTTGTACGATAGGGTAGTCGGGTGGTACGGCTAAGGGTACGGTCCATCCTCCTTAGTTAGAGCCCTGAAACATTGGGCCGAGTACTACTGCCAGACCCTTATGTATATTGCGATCTGTAGCACTTGACACTCCTCAAGACCCTAGTTCCCTTTTCTATCATCATCTCTTCCAGATCCGCTTGTGCAAAGGAGTGCAGCAACAGCAGACATCGGTCCCAATCAGCCATTCTGATCTATTAGATCCATTAGATTCGCAGAAGCAGTCAATTCCGCCGCCCAGCGCTATCAGATCCGCTATTCAGATCTCTCAGATCCACCAGATCAGAGTTGTTGTGAAGGGTTCCCATACCGGGGTATAATTTTCGCAGGACTTTTGGCCGCATTGACATTTTGAGAATTTGGCCACTGCAGTATTGATAAGGGAGGAGATCTTTCGGGGCGCTTATTGGTGATCTAGCCCATCAAAATCAGGACAACGAGCTGAGCACGGTGGTACCATTCACTTCTTAGTGAATTTTTTTAGGCGGTCCCACTTTTCAAAAAATCCGCTTGGTGTATGGTAGCAACTAAAGCTCAAGCGATGGCCAATGAAAGGATGGACAAACTTGAAGAATCAGTGCATAACCTCGACCTTCAGCTTACCAAACTATGTAGCATGGTCGACAAAATAGTCCCGAAGGGCAAGGAGCAAACCCACGAGGAGTATAATGGCCATGAACACAATGAGGGTGAGTCTAGCCACTCTCCTCACGTCTGGCACACCCACCCACAACCCAGCCAGCAACCTCCCAAGTTGGATATGCATAAATTTGACGGTTCTCACCCGTCGGCATGGATAGCACAAATGGAGCAATATTTCAAACTAAATCGCATCTTCAATGATGAGACTCAGCTTATGTTAGGGAGCATGTACTTGGACAATGAAAGGTGGCAATGGTGGGAATGGCAGCAACGTTGCACTGGACCTTTTAGGACTACAGCTCAACAGAGGAAGAGCCACCACTGGAGGAACATGAGCCGCTTGAAGAAGACAACCAACAGGACAATGTCTCTGACAAACCAGTTATTTTGTTGCATGCTTTGGTAGGGATTTCTTCCCCTCAAACTCTCAAAATCAGAGGTTTTATTAAACATCACCCAGTAGTAGTCTTGATTGATAGTGGAAGTACACATAATTTCATCCATCAAAAAGTCGCAGAAGCAGTGCATTGTTTTGTATGAGCAGTTTCTAACTTCCAAGTTCAAATTGCGGATGGTGGCACAATGAAATGTGAAGGCCGCTGTGAAAATGTCAAACTTCAAATGGGGGATTATCAGTTGAAAACCCACATGTTTTCGATACACATGGGGGGTTGCGACATTGTCCTTGGAGCTGACTGGCTCCGCACTCTTGGGCCAATCACAATGGATTTCCAAGAGTTATATATGAGTTTTAAGCAGAACAACTACACACATACCC
>APFE031537600.1:244258-343217 GCA_000404065.3 Pinus taeda | reverse complement strand
ACGGTATTGGCCCATGGTATTGCATGTATGAGTCATATATAAAGGATAGAGACTCCCTGCGAGGAGCATCGTGTCTTATTTTGTAATCTAGCTTTGCTCTATTAGAGGTTGCCCCCTCGAAGAGGCAAGTGAACATTACTCTCTGAATAATAAAATCATTGCTATTCTGTGTTCTGGGTATCTTTTCTTTGCATATTTTGTATTTGGGTATCATTTGCAGGTTAAGAGCATAACAAGTTGTTGGGTTGTTGAAAGGACCGAAATTACTAGGTTGTAGCTAGGCCAAAATTTTGGAGTTGTTGGGGGTCAAAATTTTGGGTTGTAGCTGTTAGACAAGAAGAGACTACTCAAATTTGTTGAATCATCTTGGAAGGCTGACTTGGTGGAGGAGGAATGTCTTTTGGTCAGGTCTAAAGTCTAGTTCTATCTCAATTTGAATAGTGGAAAAGTTTGACTGGGTTTTCACCTACAAAGGCGTTTTAGCCCTAGCTAAGTGTCTACATCTAGTGTCGTTGATCTTCAAGTTTTGATTTGATGATTGCTTGATAAAATGAAGATAAAAGAAGAACATAAAGAAGATAATAAGAATACAAGAATAACACAAGTCATCAATACAAGTCATCTTTCTGCCTTTCTAATTTTCTAACAATATGTACTCTACTTCTTAGGGTAGTTGACACGCATGTGGTCAATAAGGCACATGGGAAATTATATTTAATTATGAGCAAAATCATTGAATTTGAATAATTCCCTCAGGTTCCAAGTCGGCTTCATAAAAAGGCATGTATATTCGATCCAGGGAATAACTATATAAAGGACATGTTTGATCCTCGTAGCGTAGAAGATCTCGCACTTTCTCTCTGAGGCAGCTAGCATTAATTCTCTGAGGCAGCTCACATTAATTTCTGAGAAGGTTAGCCTTTGATTTCTGAAGCTTGTATTCATGGCTCTCTCTTCACAGTGGCTTGCTCGCTTTTCTGGACAATGTTCTACACTCAACATTGCCATCGCATCACTCAACTGAGGCATTACATCTTTTCTTGGATCACATTGTGCACACTTTATCACAGTGGCTCGTTTTATTGGTACACATTGTTTTTTCTAGCTCACATTATTTTGTTGGGGCCTGCATTCCTCTCTTTGACCTAAATCTTTGTTTTACTATTGTTCATACATTTCTTCTATTGTTCTTTATTGTTCTGTTGCAATGTTGATGTTATTGTTCTCTCTATATAATTGTTGATGATGATATGATGTTATGGAGTGAATGTAATGTAAATATGTTGAAAAGGTTTATAAATGCAATTATCTTCAGCAAAGAACAATCTAGCCCTAAAATTAACATGGTATCAAAGTCGGGCTAAAGAAAAGTCATTGAGATCACCCCCTGTGAAGACACCAATGGATCAAGTAGAGTGAAGGGAATGAAGATGGAGAAGACCTAAGAGAATTTTAGGGTTTGAAGGAAACCCTAGGAACCCTGTGTTCTTACAACAGAAGTTAGAGTTTGAAAGAAAACCCTTGGGAGTAGCTTTAAGACTTGGGTTCTATGGCATTGGAACCCTAGTATGAAACTTCATGACATGATCAGTAAGAAGCCCTTGTCAAATTCAGAGAAACCCTAGAAGTAGGCATGAGATATGGTAAAGGCCTAAGTTCTACAGTTTTGAAACCCTAGTATGATTATAATCAGTGAAAAGAAATCCATTTATTCAAGTATATGTGATAGTTCCAAAGGAACCCTAGATGGACTTGACTTCTATCCAAGAGAAGATAATATGTTGCAGATTCAGAGGTCATTGATGGTTGGACTTGGTTGCCAATGGAAGAGGTAAAGGATACAGGTGGTAATCAAAAGGAAGCATTTTTTTTCTTCTGAAAACGATATTGACATATGGTTGATGGACAATGGAAACACTTGGAGAGAGGATCAAGAGTGAGTTGAGAGCTTCCTAAAAAATCCTTGTTAAAGATAAGTACTTGCAAAGTTCATGTTATTTCTTTATGACACTGCTCTTGTTTAGCTTTATCATTTTAATTCTATTGCTTATTCTTCCTACATGAATATTAGAATGCTTCTAACTTCTTGGATGAGGATGCATTCAAGGAAAGCAAATCCTTCTCAAGGATCATCATGATGTAGAGCATTGTAGGAAGAGTTAGCTCTCAGAGGGAGCTTATGCAGGAAAAGTAAAATCCATGAGGGAGCTGATGTAGGATAATGAAGAAGCCACTCTCATATCTAGAAAATAAAGCCAATCCTGCCTCATTACCAAGTACACTGTCTTCATTTTTATTTATTTTTCTATTATTCCTCTTGCTCTTGTTTTGGGATCAACAGGTACATCTAATGAATGTGAGGATCAAGTCCTCAATATCAAGATTAAGAAATATGTCGAGCCATCCCATGATTAGAGTGGCACTTGAAAGATGGCAAGAGCCTAGACCAAGAAAGGACTGGAGTGATGCAAGATAAATTTGACTTTTTCTGCTATGTCCACTTCCACGAACATACAATCTTAAGAATACCAAGAACTCTACTGAAATTTGATTACTAAACTAGCTAACTATTACAATCATATAAAGACATTCATTAACATATATGTAGAGATACTACACAATCCATAAGCATGTAAAAATTCCATTCTGAAACCAAATTCATATGTACATGTTAGATTTTAGGCTTCTGTGGAATTTTTTTGCAGTGGTATGATCCGGATTATCCACAGTTTTGTGTTCATTCTGTCGACGTTTCAAACCCCAAAGGGGGTCCATCATCAGGACAAATCAGATAGATAGAATATGAATGAAAGATTATTGTTATCATCAAGACAAATCAGATAGATAGAATATGAATGAAAGATTATTGTTAGATTATTGGACCCCCTTTGGGGTTTGAAACGTCGACAGAATGAACACAAAATTGTGGATAATCTAGATCATATCATATGTACATGTTTGGCCTAATTATACATTCATTTGTCCTGATGATGGACCCCCTTTGGGGTTTGAAACGTCGACAGAATGAACACAAAACTGTGGATAATCTGGATCATATCATATGTACATGTTTGGCCTAATTATACATTCATTTTCCCATAGACTTACAATATTTATAATAACATATACAAACAAAATAAATTTTCCTAGGTCCATAAATCAATCCACAAATCACTCATGCTTTTCAAGGTAGACTCGCTTTTGTCTTATTGACAAAATCTTGCCTATCCATAGCTTTTCTAAATCCTAAAGGCACCCCAATACCTTCTAAGCTTTCTAAACTTTTCTTATCCTAACAACTTGCTAATTGCTACCAAGATTTTTTTTTCTCCTACAACCTCTTGATTTATTTACTAAATTTTTCATGCATTAGAAAACAAATTTTCTTCTTAAAAATCTTATCTACTAAATCTTATCTCTATCTATAGTTTTTTAAGAAATAAAGAAATTAAAATTATTTACAATAAGGAAATAAAATTCATTTTCCATGTTAAGACCTGGTTTGGAGCTTTGTCTCCAAAACGCTTAATGACTTGGAAGCTCTAATGCCCCTGCATCAGACTCCTAAGGTAGAAAAAAAAAATCATGGTCTCCTGACCATGACTTATTGTTGTTGACATCCTCCTGGATCCCATACATAGTTCTACTGTTGATCATCGTCTTTCTCATGTTGTTGTACTTCTGCACCTAGTTCTTGAATTCCGCCATAATTCCACTCTTGCTCTTCTGATTGCAAGAAATTTGTCTTCGCCATGCTTATGCTCACCATTTCAAGTAAAAAAAATCCAAACAAAATATATAGCCATCCAATCAAATTTTCATCCTCATTCCACACTTGTAAAGTTGCTCTCTAAACTCTCTATCGTTGACTTTAGGTAGCATCGGATGTGCTCTAGTTGCGAAATTTCGTGGAGGGGCTAAAATACATAATATCTCTAGAACCCGGAAATAGTTTGGAGAAATTCTACCCGAATGAGGAGTTATTAAAATAATTAATATTTTTAATGGGTTCCTAAGTCTAAACTTAGGAAACTAAAAATATTAATGTGTATTAATAAAAACATGGGTGAGAAGGTTCTAAGTGACGAGGATCAAGTTGTTTCAATCTCGGTCGTTGATTCATCACCAGGAAAACTATAAGAGGAGGCTTGAGGGTCAGTTGGAGATACACCGAATTGATCAAAGAGTTCAGTTTTTCTGGGGCGAGGTTTGCTAAGAAAATCGAGCTAGTGATCTGAGTTGCAGTGAGGGGTAGTTCGACAAGGGAACTTCAGTCTGAGGCCAAAGAATACATAGTAGAGAGGCAAAGCAGCACCAGGAGAGACAGCGCAATCCCAGAGAGAGTGACGCAGGTGACGCAGACCCTTAGAGGCAATGTCGAGGAGATTATGTGGGGTAGAGAGGGAGCAGTCCAGCAAATCAACTTTCTAAGCAAGGGAGGCTCACTATAGGGGTGACGCAGCTCCTAGAGGAGGTGACACAGTTCCAGCACAGAGCTTGGAGCAGCCATCGCTGCCCAGCACTGGGAACAGTCGGCTCATCTATGGAGTTTGATCATTCAGTTGTTGAATTTGTCGGAATATCTGTCTCCCGATAGAGGTATTTTTGCCAGGATTTTTCTTTGTTGGGTGAGCCATATCTAGCACCCTAGTTGTATTCAAGAATCTACTTAATAATACAAACCCTTTATATGATGCACCGGTTTTCCTGAATTGGGTTTTTCGGGAACAATTGTCCAAAAATAATGATGTCCCTTGTGTGATTGTCTCAATGTATTTTAGTTGATGATCTATATGTATGTGTAGGCTGCAATAGTGTTTTACATTGATATTTATGTAATTAAATAACTTGTTAATGCAAAGAAAAAGTAGGAGATGTTAAACTAGTAATTGCAGTAGGGGTTTCTGATGTGTAGATTCAGAAACTTTCACATGGTATCAGAGCGATTGCAAATCATAGGTGATTAAAGGCACCAGCCAAGAAATCCGGAGAATTTGCAGCAGAAAAGCAGTTGTCCTGAATGACAGGGTTGTTCCAGAGCCAGAGACGCAGAAGGAGTGACGTAGTGTAGAGAAAGTGACACAGAGGCTCACGCAGTGCCTGTGTCAACACTTTGAGCCAGGTGGAGGTGATGTAGTAGCTGGGAGGAGCCCACGCAGTAGCTGCATCAGCCATCAAGGCCAGCGCAGAGGCAGAGGGGGGAAGATCAACCTCACGCAAAGCCATGCCATCTTTTTGAGCCAAGAGGGGTTGATGCAGTTGGCCAGGCAGAGCTAATTCAGCCCACACAGAGGTTGCGCAGAGCCTGAAGGGCTCAGATTCTTCAAGTTGTCGGGGCTAAGGAAGCTGAGTAAATTTTCAGTTTGAGGAGCTGGTGGGACGTTGTTTCTGTTGGTGCAGAACAATGTCTAAGGAGACTGAACCAAGGTAGAGGTAATCATTGCCTTGACAGATTTCTAGCTCAGAAATCTAGATCTGGGTTGCAACAACAAAGGAGATTGGAGAGGAGCGATTTGACAGTTGGCCGGAGAATTTCCAAGAGTGAAACCAAGACTCAGAGGGAGTCTAGAAAGGAGTTGTTCCTTAGAGGGTTTCTTGCACCCAAGGAATCCAGATCCAAGTCTTGTTAGATTGACAGTAGGAGAGGGAGAAGAGAACCAGTTCTATTTTTGAGCAGAGATGGCAATGAATGGGTTGAGGGATTAGGACAGATTGGATGGAGCTTCCAATTTTGTCATCTGGAAGGCCAGGATCCTAGCAATCCTAGATGAACATCGAATCAAGGACTATGCCTTGAAGGTGGTTGTTGCTCCAGTTGACGGTGATGCGGCACAGAAGTACGAGGAGGCCCAGGTGAAGGCCAAGTGCATGATCCTAGATGGGGTCAAAGATCATGTAGTACCACACATTGCTGAGAAGGACACAGCAAGAGAGATGTGGGAGACCCTGACCACCTTGTACCAGGGCTCTTCCGTGCAATGGAATATGCTATTAGAAAATCAGCTGAGACAATACTAGATGCAGAAAGGAGAGGAGATAGATCCCTTCCTTCTCGGGTTGCAAGGGATTCGCAACCAGCTGACTTCCATGGGGTCTACACCAGATCTAGAGTTCATGGTCAACACTGCCCTGAATGCAGTAACCGAGAACTGGGAGACATTTGTCCAAAGTATCTTGGGCAGAGCGACTCTCCCCAGTTGGGAGGAGATGTGGGCAGCTCTTCGACAAGAAGAGCTCAGGAGGTTGACAAAGGTAGGAAGTAGAGGCAAGGGAGCCCGAGTCAAGAAGGAGGAGGATGCAGCTCTTGCATTAGCGAGACAGCAGGGGCAACAGAAGAGGAAGAAGAAGGACATCACCAAGGTCAGATGCTTCAACTATGGGGAGCTGGGACATTATACCACTCAATGCCCTAGGAAGAAAGGCAAGGGGGAGGCTTCTAACTGAAAGGCTGCTCCAGCAAAGGCAGACAAGGATGTCAAGGATGATGATTGTACCATGAGTGCTCATGCAGCTCTGGAGAAGAGGTGGGGCGACATGGAGTTGTAGTCGAGAGGACTACATGAAGGGAAGGATCCTTGTTGTGCCGAAACTCTTGGATCACATACGGCTACGGGAGCCCTTAACGACAGTAGCAAAATCAAGGGTGTCGATTGGAACGAGGTGTGATGGAGCGACAGTGGCATTGTTAGAGTGCCAAAGTCTGAGGCAGCGCAATGGATGTTGTAGCAGTGCGAGAGGCACAGAGCAATTTGCAGCAGCGCAGTGGCAGTAGAGGGTCAACACAAATTAGCAGCAAAGGTAGCTTCTGGATCACGAGGCATCCATATTGACCAGGATGTCAGTTTTTGGGTGAAGTTTCAGTTGCTTACTCCTCGGCAGCTGAATTTTAGTGTAGCAGTTAGCAGTGGCAGTGCTATGGGCAGCATGATGCAACATTTTGAGAGGGAGCTGCAGTGTAGATGTAGCAGTGGCAGTGGCAGAGTCATGGGCAGCAGTACAGGAAGAAACGGTGCAGTGGATGAAGGGCAGCAAGCCAAGCATCAGCAGCACAGAGGACCGATGCAGTGGATCAGTGTAATGCTTCTATGGGGAAGTATTGCTAGAGCACATTCCTTGCTAAGACGGAGTGTTGATTTTGGGTAGCATCAGATGTGCTCTAGCTTTGAAATTTGGTGGAGGGGCTAGAACACATAAGATCTCCAAAACCCATAAATCGTTTGGAGAAATTCCACCCGAATGAGGAGTTAATAAAATAATTAATATTTTTAATGGGTTCCTAAGTCTAAACTTAAGAAAATAAAAATATTAATGTGTATTAATAAAAATATGGGTGAGAAGGTTCTAAGTGACGAGGATCAAGCTGTTTTAATCTTAGCCGTTGATTAGGGACTTAATCTCGGTCGTTAATTCATCAATAGGAAAAGTATAAGAGGAGGCTTGAGGGTTAGTTGGAGATACACCGAATTGATCAAAGAGTTCGATTTTTCTGGGGCGAGGTTTGCTGAGAAAATCGAGCTAGTGATCTAAGTTGCAGCGAGGGGCAGTTCAGCAAGGGAACTTCAGTCTAAGGCCGAAGAATACATAGTAGAGAGGCAGAGTAGCACTGAGAGAGACAGCGCAGTCCCAAACAGGGTGACGCAAAGGCCGTAGGGGTTGACGCAGAAGCCGTAGGAGCTCACACAGGCCCTTAGAGGCAGCGTTGGGGAGATTATGTGGGGCAGAGAGGGAGAAGTTCAATAAATCGACTTTCTGAGCAAGGGAGGCTCACTGTAGGGGTGACGTAGCTCCTATGGGAGGTGACACAATTCCAGCGCAAAGCTTGGAGCAACCATCGCTGCCTAGCACTGGGAACAGTCGGGTCATCTATGGGGTTTGATCATCCAGTTGCTAAATTTGTTGAGATATCTGTCTCCGAATAGAGGTACTTTTGCCAGGATTTTTCTCTGTTGGGTGAGCCATATATGGCACCCTAATTGTATTCAAGAATATGCTTAATAATACAAACCCTCTATATGCTGCACCGGTTTTCCTGATTTGAGTTTTTCCAGGGATGATTGTCCAAAAAATAGTAGTGTCCCTTGTGTGATTGTCTCAGTGTATTTCAGTTCATGATTTGTATGTATGTGTAGGCTGCAATAGTGTTTTACATCAATATTTATGTAATTAAATAACTTGTTAATGCAAAGAACAAGTAGGAGATGTTAAACCAGTAATTGCAGTAGGGGTTTCAGATGTGTAGATTTAGAAATTTTCACATCTGTCTCACTTCAATCTGTTGATTGAGCTTTGTCTCCATGTTGCCAACAAACTCTTCCTCGTTTGAATTTGTTGCATCCTCGTTCACAACAACTTTTGCAAGTTGTTCACCCTTGGTTTCAGTTTCAATTGCATTAGTTTGAAAATTGAGAATCACTTCTACCGCACCTGCATGCACACAATCAGTGTGAAGACTGAAAGTTGTCTTTGCCTTTAGCTCATCATTCCTTATGAGCATCCCATTTATGTATTGCTTCTCCTCTCTGTTGAGAACAAAATTTGAACTATGTTCTCTATCTTCCTCTTTCTTCATGACAACTTCAAAGAGTTGTTCATCATCAATAACACCTGTAACCAAAAACAGACCATCAGGAAAAACATAAGGCTTTTCAGACTCATTTGATGTCTCAAACATCAAATCTCCACCAACATTGTTATCTTGTCCATGGATTTCTCCTTGCTCTAGTTCACCTCTGTGAATTGCCTCCTCACACTCAGTAGCTTTGAGTTCTTCTTTCAACAAGTGTCTCAGCGTCTGTCTATGTTTCTTAGCCCGTAATATTTCAATAGGCCATTTAACCCTTTTCCTCAGGTTCCACCCATACTTTTGGCTCTCCTCATTTTGTTGTAGCAACTCTGTAAACACATTCAACTTTGCTTTTATTTCAACGAGTTCCCTCTCGTATTCTTCATCACTCATTTTCCTTATGCCAACTACTTTGGCATCTTTGTGGCTTCCATCTAAATTCTTCAAATGACTTCCCATAGTCATCTTCCCCTTTCATGAGCCTTCCACTGCCCACTGTGACATCCAAATCACCTCTGTGTAGCAGACCTCGTTCCTGCTACACACGCCTCGCTGAACTTCCCACTTGTACTTGGTCTTTTGGCATTCCTGGTTCCCTCCTCTGGAACCCCTTGAGCACTCCTTGCTTGTCTAGGTTTCTGCACTCACATTTCCTCTTTGCATCACAACTACGCTAACTGTCAAAATTCTCACCACACCCTCCTTCTCAATCGCTACTACATGTCATCAATATCCACAAATTATAAAAAACCCAAAATCAATTTACTTGTCATTGTCTTAATATCGTTCTAATTTTTTCTCCATAATATTGCACAAAAGTCTTCTGTTGTCTCCAGATCTCCTGCTCTAATACCACTTGATGCAAGAAAATTTTGACTTTTTATGCTATGTTCACTTCCACAAACCTGCAATCTTAAGAATACCAATAACTCTACAGAAATCTGATTACTAAGCCATCTAACCATTACAATCATATAAAGACATTCATTAACATATATGTAGAGATACTATACAATCCATAAGCATGTAAAAATACCATTCTGAAACCAAATTCATATGTACATGTTTGGCCTGATTATACATTCATTTGCCCATTAGCTTTGCCCATAGGCTTACAATATTTATAATAACATATACAAACAAAATAAATTTTCCTAGATCCATAAATCAATCCACAAATCACTCATGTTTTTCAAGGTAGACTCGCTTTTGTCTTATTGACAAAATCTTGCCTATCCATAGCTTTTCTAAATCCTAAAAGCACCCCAATAGTTTCTAAGATTTCTAAACTTTTCTTATCCTAACAACTTGCTAATTGCTACCAAGATTTTTTTTCTCCTACAACCTCTCATGATTTATTTCCTAAATTTTTCATGCCTTAAAAGACAATTTTTCTTCTTAAAAATCTTATCTACTAAATCTTATCTCTATCTATAATTCTTTAAGAAATAAAGAAATTAAAATTATTTACAATAAGGAAATAAAATTCCTTTTCCATGTTAAGACTCGGTTTGGAGCTTTGTCTTCAAAAAGCTGAATGACTTGGAAGCTCTAATGCTCCTGCATCATGGAATCTCTCAAGTTGATGACCTTGATTGAAGAGGCTTCCCATTCAAAGGGAATAAATTGTCCTGTAACAGTCAATCGAGACATTTTGAGATGAGGAGAAGATGAAAGCTATATATCCTTCATACAAGGATCATTCATAATGGCAAAAGATGTTGCAGTATTAGATGCTTTTGCGATACTAAACAAGGATAAGGAATATGCTCTCATCAGGAGAGGGCTATGATGAAGATCTTGGCTCCCGTTGTCAAATGCACTATTATCAGATGTTTGTGAAGTTTCCTTCCTCCATGTTGTACATAAGGATGTAGCATTCTTGGAGCTACCTCAAGACTTTGAGGCACATAAGAAGAAACTTATAGTTTCAGATTGAAGAAAGACCCACATGGATTCTAGCAAGCCCTCTAGATTTGGAATACCTCGAGTGATGGACAAATGATGCAAAACCCAACCTCTCATCATAATTGAAGGTATGCCTTTGATATTTGGTTTTATATGCTAACAATTTATTTCTGACAGGATCAAGATCATCTCAGCATTCACTGCCAAAGGGAGTTGACTCTTAATGATCTGCACTAAGCAGTTAAGAGAGCCTCCTCTTCAAATATCATTTTGATGGATTCTCGATTTGCAGTATGTTCTTTGAGCCATATAGAGCCTGGATATGTATATTGGAATATTGCAAAGTTGGTATTGGGATACCTAGACAATGTAGTCATTCATGAACTGAGACACACTGTCAGATACTTGAGACTTTATGGATACCCTGATGTTGAGAATGTTGTCGACTGGAAGAGCACATCTGAGTGCTACCCTGGTTTTCTAGATGATTTCCTGGCGTAGAAATTTGTTGTTTTGTGAGACAGTGTGCACCAATCCTAGCATCGCTACCTGCAAGAGAGTATGGTTGAGAAAGTTCTTTGGCAAGCTATTTGAGCATATATTGGGCACAACTATGATATACTGTGACATATTATGGGTTCCAACATGTATAGAATCTTGTATTCCATGACAAGTTCAAGCTCATTGAGATCATATGTCACTATATCTGAGATATGGTGCCAAAAGGAGCAATCAGACTCCATCACATTTTGATTGATGAGCAGACAAACAATTAGATCCTTATGTTGCAGCATGTAAGCTTGTGGTTGACCCAATATTTTCTAGGTGTCATGCACTATGGCCAAGACTAACAGCTATAAAACTAATGAAGGCACTAATGAGAGGAAGGGGGTCACGGCTGATCAAGGACACTGAGCTATGCTCTTCCCCCTTGTTTAAGCTCACCGGAAGAGGAATTGAGTCGAAGAGCTCCTGGGGTTGAGGAAACTTTGGACAATAGGATAGGGTGTGATCCTTACCCTTGTGGTAAGTAGATCTCACCTATTGTCACTATAGAGCACATGTGTGATCCTTGTCATTTATGACAAGTGGGTATCTTCCCCTACCATCAAGTTTGGGACTTGGCATCCTACCCACAAGTTGAGCTTATTGGGATTGTCCCTACCATCCAGCCAATGGGTGAGGAGACTTGGGTGTGTGTGTGATCCTTACCACTTATGGTAAGTGTGTATCTCCCCCATGTTGGAAAGGATGTAGGATTAGCAGACAATAGGATAGAGTGTGATCCTAACCTGATCCTTACCTCTCATGGTAAGTAGATCTTGCCTATTGTCATAGGTAAATGGGATAGAATGTGATCATTACCCTTGCAGTAAGTGGATCTCGCCTATTGTCCTTGGATATAGGGTGCTAGTTGAGTTCCCCTATGATGATTCTTCTTCTTTAGATCAAAACATCATTGTTTAGCTAATGATCAAAGGAATCAACTTATGACAAGAAGTGATGAGATGGATATCTTGATGATGTAACTAAGATGAAGGTCATAGAACCTCATTTGGTGACTAATAGGGTTTGGAGGATCTAATCGATCTCCCCTACCGTCGGTTATGGATTATTCTTCTTCTATGAGATGAGATAAGATATGATATAATGATGATGAGGCATCTAAGATGAGACTTATGATGAATATGGAAATTCCTCCCTCGCTGAGAGGGAGTGTTGAAATTTGGGTAACTTCGAGATGAATTTTCCCAAAGGGAAACCCCACTTCCCCAAAGGAAACCCATCTGCCCCGAAGGAAAAAAAATTCAAATGGATAATATTATTATGGTGCAGTTTGAGCATGCAAACTTTAAAGAAATTAATATATATATCATGGAAAGCAAATTTGATTAAAGTCAACCTCACCAAAAAGGGTTTTGTTGGCACCATAAGGCACATGGAAAATTATATTTAATTATGAGCAAAAGAAATTGAATTCGAATAATTCCCTCCATAAGGTTCCAAGTCGGCTTCATAAAAAGGCATCTCTGCTCGATCCAAGTAATAACTATATAATGGACATGTTCGATCCTCCTTGTAGTGTAGAAGATCTCCTATTCTCTCTGAGGAAGCTATAGTTAATTCTTTCAAGAAGCTAGAGTTAATTCTCTGAGGAAGCTCACATTAATTTCTGAAACGGTTAGCATTTGATTTTTGAAGCTTGCATATGTGGCTCGAACTTCACAGTGGCTTGCTCGCTTTATTGGACAACCTTCTACACTCAACAATGGCATTGCATCACTCAACAATGGCATCATGTTGAATTTTCTAAGTTTATCCATTAGAAAATTATTTTTTATTCTGCTGGTTTATTTATCCTAGTTGTCTAAATTCGAACAAGTTATTTAATACATTAAATATCGAAATAAACACAATACAATCACGACATCTACAGATCAACAACTGAAAGAAAACAAGCACGCAAGTGACACCATTATTTTTGGACAAATGTCCACGGAAAAACCCAATGCGGGAAAACCAGTGCAGCTATTCACAGGGTTATATTATTATGCAGTCTATCTGAGTACAACTGGGTGCCTAACCGGCTCACCCGACAAAGAAAAAATACACGGCAACAATAACTCTACATTCGGAAACAAGTATTCAGAAAACCTGTCCCACGAAACCCTCTCCAGCACAACTGAAGCTCAGCGCTGGCCCTTCTGGCCTCTACGTCAACCTCCTGCTGACCTGCATCAGCCCCAGGACCCTTTGCATTAGCCCTTTGAGGCACTGTGCAGCCTCAATGGGCCTCTGCGTCACTCCATCTGCCCTCTACGTGGATGACACAGTCTCTCTAGGCTCTGCGTAGCCTGGACTGACTGTTGCTCTCGCTCTCTCTGCTTCTGTGCTGGTCTCCCAGTATTGTACTTGCCTCTCTGCCTCATACTCACTGCCCCTCGCTGTTGTCATTGATTCGACTTTGCTTAGCAACCCTGCTCTAGCAAATCGAATGACTAATCACTCTGGTGTGTTCTCCCACTACCCCTCAAGCCTCTTCTTATACTTTTCTCATTGGTCCTTCAACGACCGAAATTAAATCTGTAATCAATGGCTAAGATTAGATTTGGCTTGATCCATGACTTTTGGAACCTTCTAACCCAGTTTTATATTAATACCCATTAATATTTTACTTTTCCTAAGTTTAGACTTAGGAACTCCATTAAAAATATTAATTATTTTAATATCTCCCAAACCGGTTAGAATCTGCCCAAGCCATTTATGGATCTTGGGGATCTCATGTGCTTTAGCCTCTCCACCAATCTGCCCAAGCCATTTCTAGATCTTGGGGATCTCATGTGCTTTAGCCTCTCCACCAATTTTCATGGCTAGAGCACATACGATGCTACCCCAAATTTATACTCCCTCTTAGCGAGGACTGTGCTCTAGTAATACTCCACACTGAGCATCACCTTGATTATATGACATCGGTCCCTATGTTGATGCTACGCCTCCCCGCCCAACATCCTCTACACTGTTGCATCCTGTACTACTGACCATGGCCCTGCCACTACCACTGCTGCATCCATACGACAACTCCCTTTGCATCCATGCTACTACCGGTCTATCCTCCCAGCACTACATCTGCACTACATCCCCTCTCATCATGTTGCATCGTGCTACTGCACTGCAACTCAGTTACTGAGAAGTAAGTAACTGATACACCCAACTTCTGACATCCCTATTAGGCTAGAAACACTCCTGATGTTGAACCTCCCTCTACCGCTAACAAGTGCTTCCTCTACTGACCTCTGTGCTACTGCAACAACTCCCTGCATCTTGCACTATTGCACACCTCTCTGTGCCATCCTGCACTGGTGCAACACTCCCGTGCATCTCGTACTATTGCAGCCTGCTAGCCTCACGTTGTCCGGGGACTCCTGCACTGTAGCACTCTCTACCGCTTCATCTGCATCCGTCTCTAACGACATATGCCAGTCCTACTACTCCTCTTCGGGGCTCCCGTAGCAAGGTAAAATCCAAGAGGTTGGGTACCTCAAGGATCTTGCCCCTCATCACCTGTAGTCCTCCTAACCATAGCTCGATGTCTCCCCACTTCTTCTCAAGTGGCACATGAGCACTCATGGCACAATCGTCATCCTCCGCGACTTCTTTCTCCGCCTTCGCTACCGCTACCTTAGAGTCA
Source organism: Pinus taeda (assembly GCA_000404065.3). Lineage (NCBI taxonomy): Eukaryota > Viridiplantae > Streptophyta > Pinopsida > Pinales > Pinaceae > Pinus > Pinus taeda. Next base: position 328,557 of record APFE031537600.1, on the reverse strand, counting down.
GAAGCCACTCCCTTACTCGTCTTCCTCAGACACTGGTTCGCAAAATGACCCAGTTCCCCACAATGGAAGCACTTGACCTTAGAGAGGTCCTTCTTCTTCCTCTTTTCCTACTTTCCCGCAAACGCTAGAGTCGCATCCTCTTCTTCCTCCTCCTTGATCCTAACCCCTTTGCCGCTACTCCCCACCTTGGTCAGCGGTCTGATCTCTTCTAGACATAGAGCCGCCCACAGTTCTTCCCAATCCTGAAGGCTCGTCCTGCCCAGTACGCTTTGGACAAATACCTCCCAATCCTCGAAAACTGCATTAAGTGCGGTCCTCACCATTAATTCCTCATCCGGCGTGGCCCCTATGGATGTTAACTGGTCACGGATCTCCTTCAACCGACCGAGGAAGACATCTATCTGCTCTCCCTTCTGCTCTATAAGTCCCACATCTCCTTTGTCGTTTCCTTCTCGGCAATATGTGGTACCTCATGGTCCTTGACCCCATCAAGGAAGATGCACTTAGCCTTACCCATTGCCTCCTCGTACCTATCATTTTCTACCAGGTCAACTGGGATAGCCATCATTCTCAAGGTGAAGCCCTCGGTGCGATGTCTGTTTAGAATGGACATCCTGGCCTTCCAGACCCAAAGTTGGACACTTCGTCCAACCTATCCTGATCTCTCAGCCCATTCACGACCATCTCTCTGCTCTTCTCTGTCGACTCCTCTGAGTCTCTCTACTTCCCACCTGGAAGATCTCGGTTTGACTCCTGCTGAGTCTCTCTACTTGCCATCTAGAAGTTCTCTTCTAGACTCGCTCTGAGTCCCGATTTCCCTCCTGGAAATCATTGGCAACGTCAAGTTGCCCCACTTTGATCGTCTGTGCATATGCAACACTGATCTGGATTCCTTGGCTAGAAATCCACTTCAGCAGCAACTCCCTCCACCTTGGTTTTGCCCTATTAAGTATTGTTTTGACCACAATACCCCACCAGCTTCGCTCTGCAAACTACCAACAGCCTCCTATGCCCCAGCAACTGAAGGATTGAGCCTTTTGACTTTGCGCAATCGGGGCACTGGCAAAACAACTCCCTCAGCTAATTGCGTCAGCCCTCCTCGCCTCTGTGTGGCTCCGTGTGAGCCTATTTCTGCCATCCTCAGCCTCTACGATGCCTCTCTTTTGCCCACACTAATGACACAGTCCCTCTGCGTCACTCCTTCCTCTGTCGCTTTCTCCAAGGATTAGCTCTGTCACTCGGGACAGCTGAATATGCTGCAAATGCTCTGCTAAGCTGATGCTTTCAGTTTTCCTGTGATCTGCAACCACGCTCTGATACCATGTTGAATTTTCTAAGTCTATCCGTTAGAAAATTATTCTGTATTCTACTAGTTTATTTCTCCTACTTGTCTAAATTTGAACAAGTTATTTAATACATTAAATATCGAAATAAACACAATACAGTCACAACATCTACAGATCAACAACTGAAAGAAAACAAGCACACAAGTGACACCATTATTTTTGGACAAATGTCCCTGGAAAAACCCAATGCGGGAAAACCGGTGCAGCTATTCAGAGGGTTATATTATTATGCAGTCTATCCAAGTACAACTGGGTGCTTAATCGACTCACCTGGCAGAGAAAAAAACATGGTAGCAATACCTCTATATTCAGAAACAAGTATTCAGAAAACCAGTCCCACGAAACCCTCTCCGGCATAACTGAAGCTCAGTGTCAGCCCATCTAGCCTCCTGCTGACCTGCGTCAGCCCCAAGACCCTCTGCGTTAGCCCTTCGAGGCACTGCGCAGCCTCTGGGAGCCTCTGCGTCACTCCTTCTGCCCTCTTCCTAGATGACGCAGTCTCTCTGGGCTCTGCACTGCCTCTGCTGGGCTCTGCATAGCCTGGACTGACTGTTGCTCTCACTCTCTCTACTTTTGCGCTGGTCTCCCAGTGTTGTCCCTGCCTCTCTGCCTCGTACTCACTGCCCCTCACTGCTGATCATTGATTCAACTTTGCTTAGCAACCCCGCTCTAGCAAATCGAATGATTGATCACTCTAGTGCGTTCTCGAACTGACCCGCAAGCCTCTTCTTATACTTTTCTCGTTGGTCCTTCAACGGCCAAGATTAAATCTCTAATCAATGGTTAAGATTAGATTTGGCTTGATCCATGACTTTTGGAACCTTCTAACTCAATTTTATATTAATACCCATTAATATTTTATTTTTCCTAAGTTTAGACTTAGGAACTCCATTAAAAATATTAATTATTTTAACATCTCCCAAACCAGTTAGAATCTGGCCAAACCATTTCTGGGTCTTAGAGATCTCATGTGCTTTAGCCTTCCTACCAATTTTCATGGCTAGAGCGCATCCGATGCTACCCCAAATCAACACATCACATCTTTTCTTGGATCACATTCTGCACGCTTTATTACAGTGGCCCATTCGACTAATTCATATTATTTCAGTGGCTCGTTTTATTCATATGCACTGTTATTTTTGGCTCACATTATCTTGTTGGGGCTCACATTCTTTTCTCTAACCTAAATCTTGGTGTCTCTTCTATGCATGCTTTTCTTCTAATGTTCTTTATTGTTCTGTTGCATTGTTGATGTTATTGTTCTTTTTATATAATTGTTGATGATTATATGATGTTATTGGATGAATGTAATGTAAATATGTTGAAAAAGTTCATAAATGCAATTATCCTCATCAGAGAACAATCTAGCCCTAAAATTAACATAAACTAGGTTAGATTTGATTTCTTACATTATAGAAACTGTTTCCAATTTTTCTTTTACATCATGCACATTTCCAACACTTCATATGGTCCAAAAGTTTATCTTTTCCAAATTTTATTAGTCTTTGATCTAGGTGGATATTGGTGGTCACCCGCCTATTCCACCTAGACCACAGTCGGTTTCATCTGCTTCCTTAATTATAGCAACATTTACTATTTTTAGCAATTTTTTGGGTCCTGAACTCGGGAGTTGTTTTGACCCCCTAAACGGTGTTTTTTTTAGGTCCACAGCAGGCCCGTAGCCATAGGCAAGGGCCTACATCAAATCCTTTAGTAGTCGGACAGATCTTTCCAACGCGGTTATCCAATAAAGGAAACCCACTTGTCATAACCTTAGGTGCTCGACTGGATAAGGACCTTTAGTGCTCGACTGTTAAGGAGAGGAGAGATGCGCAAGCATGCTCGACTGTTAACCCCCCAAACCAATAAGTAAACCCTAACCTTTAGGTGCTCGACCATTAAGGACCTTTAGGTGCTCGACCTATAGGGAGAGGATGCGCAAGCAAGCTCGACTGATAAGGACCCTTTAGGGAGCTCGACTGATAAGGAGAGAGAGGACCTTTAGGTGCTCGACTGATAACTAACCCCAACGAGGCCCACAAACTCTTGGTGTTCCATCTCCTGGGGTTAGGGTTCTGCTTGTTAAGGGTTTCTCTTGTTGTTCAATGATAAAAAGGGCCTTGATCCTCATTGTAACACAGTTCAGAGGCATGTAGCCGTCCCATCTTTTCTCAAAGGTAAGATTACCATTGCCCAAGCTAGGTTACTTCCATTTTGTATGTAAGCATATTTCAATTCTTTGATATTAATGAAATGAAGTTTTATTTTTACTACATCTCGATGTTTATGTTTGTATTTGTATTCTATTGCACTCTTGTATAAGTCTGGATCAGTGGCATCAGAGCGGTTTGCGCTTTCTCTGTTTTTCTTTGCATGTCCCCAGTGAGATCAGGGTATAAGGAGTTAGGGCTCGAACTAGTTGAACCTTTGCAAGACCAACCTCGCAAACCCCAACGGCCTCCCATGGCGGAAGAAAAGAAAGACGAGGGAGCAGGAGATCCTTTCAAAATATTGCTCGAGGAAGCCCTCGAGCCACTCTGGAGGCACCACTCCCTTTAAGGTACAACTCAACTTTGGCATTCCCATATTTGAAGGCCAGATAGATGCAGACGTCGTAGATAGATGGTTAAATATGTTGGAAGGTTGTTTTTTGGTTCATGACTTTTGCAATGAGGAAAGGATTACTTTTTCACTCCTCAATGTCACCCCCCATGTCAAGGACTGGTGGGAAACCTACTGTGAATAGAAGGATGACAGTGAACCATCATTGTTTTCAGTCGCATCCACTTGGAATTCTTTCCGAGACACCATCAAGGAACAATATTACCCTATAGGCTGTCAGGAGCTATGAAGATAAATACATAAAGTGGACCACGTTGCGGCAGGGAAAGGACCAAGACGTGCCGGAGTTCATAAATATTTTTCATACCCTTCGCACAAAATTGGGTATCAAAGATTCTGAGCAACATTTGGTAGTCAAGTGTCGTCGTTGTCTAGAGAAGTACATCCAGGACAAGATGGAGTTCCTCGACATCTCCTCGTTTGGTGCTACCTATTGATACGTTATCAAGATCGAGCAGAAATTTAAACAGAAAAAACGAGACTTTGTATCTGCGAATCTGAAGAAAGGGAAAGGCGCCCCCAAACAGCAAAACAAAGGACAAAGCCAAGGCGGGGTGACCCAAGACAACCTGCTGAAGCCGCAAACAAAGAACAACACCACAAAGGCAAAGAAGGGCATAGGGAAATGGTGTGAGTTTCATAAGAGCCCCACTCACAACACAAGTGAGTGTCGAGCTAAGCAGTCACTGGTGGCCGAGCTGAAAGCTTCCGAATCAGATGCATGTTCCGACTCAGAGTCAGAACCCGACAAGGGTAACGACAAAGGGAAGCAGATTATTGATGCGTAGCCCAATGCCACTGTTACCACCACCAAGATCCAAAGAAGGGGGAGCAACGCTTCCACTCAGAGATGTGGGTGAAGGGTTCTCCGCTGTAGTTTATTGTCGATAGCGGAAGCCAAAAGAACCTCATTTCAGAAGATGTTGTGAAGCGGTTTGGCCTACCAACAACACCACACCCACATTCGTACACCATCGAGTGGCTTCACCAAGGATGAGATCTCCACGTCAGCCAACAATGTCGCCCTTCAAGCCCTTCGTAGATGAGGTACTGTGTGATGTTGCTCCTCTTTAAGTATGTGATGTATTATTAGGCCAACCATACTTGTGGAAGCGTCATTCTGTGTATGAGTCTAGGTCTCGCACTGTTATTATTTCTTTGGGCAATAAGTTATACAAGATACCAGAGGTAGCATTGCCTATCGCCATCTCTCTGATTTCTGTGAAGCAATGCAGTAAGATCATTTCCCAGACTGGGAAGTTTATCTTCCTTATGACTCCCCCTCAGGGCAAATAGAAGATCGTGGCCACATCCACGGCCTCCAAATAGGGCTCCTCTGCACAGCAGTAGCAAATGGACAAGGTCGTGGAGGAATACAGTGACATCTTCACCTCACCCATAGGGGTACCCCTACACTGTCAAGTCAAGCATTCCATCGATCTGCCACTACCCAACAGGCCAATCTATCGACGCTCTGTTCTAGAGAACGATGAAATCAAGAGGCAGATTCAGAAGTTGTTGCAGAAAGGGCACATCAAGGCAAGTTCATCACCCTGTGGGAGCCCGATCAAAGAAGCAGGGGACTAGAGACTTTGTATTGACTATCAGGCACTGAATAAGACCATTATCCAAAATAGGTATCCAATCCCACAGATTGATGACATTCTGGACCAGCTCAAAGGGGCCAAATAGTTCAGCAAGATTGACCTGAAATCCAATTATCAGCAGGTACCAATTGAACCCTCTAACATGGTGGAAGACTTCCTTCAAATCCAAGGAGGACCTTTTCGAATGACTAGTCATGTCTTTCGGGTTGACGAATGCCCCTACAACCTTCTTGAGGCTAATGGACAACATCTTACGGCCCTTCACCAACTCATTTGTGGTAGTGTATTTGGACGACATCTTGATCTTTAGCCAAAGTTGGGTAGAGCTCCTCCACCATATTCGATAGGTCCTCCAAACCCTACGACAACACAAATTGTGTGCCAATTTGGAGAAATGCGCTTTTGGTATGACCCAGGTTCAATATCTGGGGTACATCATTGATGAGTGAGGTGTGCATGTGGTCCCAGCCAAGATACAAGTTATTCAGGATTGGCCAGCCCCAACCACTCTAACAGAGTTTCACAGCTCTCTGGGTCTTACCAATTTCTACTGCAGGTTCGTGTTGGGGTTCTCTCATATCACTTGGCCTTTGAGTCAAGTCACCAAGGGTGGAGCGAAAGCAAAGTTCTTTTGGTATGAATCCCAACAGAAAGCGTTTGTTGAGCTGAAGCATCGCCTCTGCTCTGCAACAGTGCTCACATTACCAGACCTTCAGCAACCATTTGACCTTGAGACAAATGCCTCCAACTATGCTATTAGTGCAATTCTTACTCAGCAATGGCACCCAGTGGCATATCACAATGAGACATTTTCAGACACAGTCCGAAAGTATTCCACTTATGACAAAGAGATGTATTCCATTGTGCAAGCATGTCGACAATGGAAGCATTACATTATGGGGAAGGAAATGGTCATCCACACAGAACATCGGCCCCTACAGTTCATACAAACACAAGGAAAGTTGCAGAACGATTGCCATCAAAAATGGTCCACATACCTGCAACAGTTGCATTTGAACATTAAGTACAAGAAGCGCAGCACCAATAATGTTGCAGACTGCCTCAATCGACTGTAGGTCATGGCGCTGACCATTGTGCTCAACTCTTGTGGACACGAGACTTTCGGGAGGCCGCATCTTTATACGAGCGATCCAGAATTTGGCAACACATACCAGATGCTCCTGGAAGGCAACCAAGTTCTTGATTTTTGTTGGAATTTCTAAGTTTAACCCATCAGAAATTCTTCCTATACTATCAAGTTTATTTCTTCCTACTTGTTCAATTACTTAACAAGTTAAACAAAGTCTTTCGGTAGAAATCACATGAGAGAATTTTTTGGCCGATGCGTTTCGAACCAACAAGTGTGGTTCATCATTCATCGTCAGCCAAAAAATTCTCTCATGTGATTTCTACCGAAAGACTTTGTTTAATTCATTATGGATCACAGAAGCTTGAATACAAAAATTACTTAACAAGTTATTTACCATGTAAATATTGAAAATAAACACAAGTAAAGTATCAACATCTACAGATCATCAACTGAAAGAAAACAAGCACGCAAGTGACATCGTTATTTTTGGACCAATGTCCCCGGAAAAACCCAATACGGGAAAACCAGTGTAGCTAGTCAAACGGTTTTATTATTATGCATTTTTCAAAATACAACTAGGGTGCCAGAAATGGCTCACCCAACAGAGAATGCCCTCGGTAGTAGTACCTCTCCTCAGAGACAGTCATTCTAGCTAAATAATCATCGGATGCACAATCCCACAACAACAATTGCAGCTCCCACTGCTCTGCATCGCTCTGATAGGGATTGTGTCACCCTACCCGGCTCACCAGCTCCCAGTCTATCCCACGAAATCCTCCCATCGTTGCCTCTTTGGCTCTGCGTGAGCTTTTCTAGCCTCTGTGCCAACTTCTGGAGCTTCTACGTCAGCCCCTAGACCCTCTGCGTCTCACACGCTGGCCTCTCCTGGCTCTGCGCATCTCCTAGCTGCCTCTGCATAGCACCCAGCTGCCTCTGCGTCAACTTCTCTTGGCTCTGTGTTGTCCCTCTGGTACCAACTCTGCCTCTCTGCTATGTATTCACTGCCCCTCGCTGTGTTGGAATTTCTAAGTCTAACCCGTTAGAAACCCTTCATGTACTTTCTGATTTATTTATGCCTACTTGTTCTGATTAATTAACAAGTTATTTACCATGTAAATACTAAAAATAAATACAAGTACATGCTCAACACATTACAGATCCAAAAAAAGCACACAAGTGAAACCGTTGTTTTTTTACCAATGTCCTCGGAAAAACCCAATGCGGGAAAACCGGTGCAACTATCTAAGGGTTCTAATTATCTATGTTCCACCAAGTCTCCGGGACGGGGAGACGCGGGTGCGGGGAGATGCACAAAGGGGACGTGTGGGAGTACCCTCAAATTTTAGGGAAATTTAGGGGAGACGGGGGGACGTCGAAGTATATATAATATAATTTTTAATTATATATATTATATATATGTATATAATTTTGAAATTTTCATGTTCATATTCATTGTTCAATAACGAAAGCATATTAAATAGACTAATTAGTAATAGTAATACCAATACATTGAAATTTCAAATTTGATCCATACATCAAATTTAAATTCATAATTGAATCAAATAATAACATATTGTAATTGAATCTTGGTCCGTCCTCATCATTCATGAATTGATACATACATCATTCATATGACATACTCATTATAATGTTCTAAATGCTAATTCATCAAGATTCAATACCATAAGATTCAATAATAAAATTCAATATGAAATATTCAAATACAATGTACATTGATCCATATCATTCATCATTCATCAATCATCATTCTATAATTTACATTGAATCATTGATTTAAAAATTAAATTGAAAATTGAAAATTTTGAATTCATCATTCATCATTCATCATTCTAGTCTTCTAGATTCTAAATTGAACACTAAATTAAAATTTTCAATTTATATAACTCAAAGTTTCAAACTCAAAAATAGTTAAGAGTGAAGAGTCGGTCATGAATATCTAGTGTCACAATTAATTTTCATTTTTTTTTTGCTCTTTTGTTATTTATAAAGGGTAATTAGACAAAAATGAAGGGGGGACGCCCAGAAGAACCCCATTTTCGGGGGGACGCTCAAAAGAACCCCATTTTCGGGGGGGACGCCCAAAAGTACCCCTTTCGGGGAGTCGAGTCTCCCACACTGGGGAAACGCACCCCCTTGCATCTCCCCGAGTCTCCCCAAAAGGGGGACATGGGGAAACGCACTCCCGAGAGTCTCCCCTCCCGGGTGCGTGGGGTGCGAGGGGTGCGCGCACCCTACCCTGGTGGACGCGTCCCCGTGGAACACTGCTAATTATTAAGCAGTTTCAAAATACAATCTGGGTGCCAAAACTAGCTTACCCAACATAGAATAATCTCGGCAGTAATACCTCTTAGTCGGAGATAGATGTTCCAGTTGAAACCCCGATAAATACTTCGACTGCTCCCAGCTCCAATCTGCCCCACAAAAAACCCCAGCACCAGCCTCTAGGGACTGCATCAACCCTTTCTGGCCCAGCGTCTGCCTTGCGTCAGCCTCTGGAGGCACTGCATCAGCCCTTAGAGCCTCTGCGTCACCCACGCTAGCTCTTTGAGGCAGTGCGCAGCTCCTGGCTACCTCTACGTGCACCTCTGGCTAGCTTTGCGTCCCTCTCTCCCGGATTCTGTGCTGATCCTCTTGGTACTATATCTGCCTCTTTGCTTCTGTATTCACTGCCCCTCAGTTGCAACTCTGATCACTCTTTCGATTTCCTCAGCAAACCCTGCCCCAGAAAACCAAAATCTTGATCAATTCGGTGTGTTCTCCAAGTGACCCTCAAGCCTCCTTTTATACTTTTCTCATTGACAATTCAACGGTCGAGATTAAGTCCCTAATCAACGACTAAAATTAATTCTGGCTTGATCCATGACTTTTCACTAAGTTTAGACTTAGCGACTCCATTAAAAATATTAATTATTTTAATATCTCTCAAACTGTTTAGAATCTGCCCAAACCATTTCAGGGTATTGAGAACTCATGTGCCTTAGCCTCTCTACCAAGTTTCGAGGCTAGAGCACATCCGATGCTACCCCAAATCAACACTTCCTCTTAGCGAGGATTGTGCTCTAATAATACTCCTAACTGAGCATCACCTTGATCATCCAGCATCAGTCCTTATGCCAATGCTAAGTCTGCTACCCAACATCCTCTAAAGTTGTTGCATCATGTACTGCTACCCATGGCCCTGCCACTGCCACTGTTGCATCTGTACAGCAACTCCCTCTGCATCTGCGCTGCTACCCATGGCTCTGCCACTGCCACTGTTGCATCTGCATTGCAATCCCTCTCATCATGCTGCATCGTGTTGCCCATGGCATTGCCACTACTAACTGCCGCACTACAACTCAGTTACTGAGAAGTAAGTAACTGATCTCCCAACTTTAACATCTCTATCAGGCTAGAGACAGCCTCGATGTTGAAACTCCCTCTGTCACTGACAAGTGCTCCCTCTCTGACCTCTGCGCTGCTGCAACAACTCTATGCATCTCGCACTGCTACCTCACACTGTCCTAGGAATCCTGCATTGTAGCTCCCTCTAACGCTCCATCTGCATCCATCTCTACTGACATCCGCCAGTACTGTTACTCCTCTTCAGGGCTCCCATAGCAAGGTATAATCCAAGAGGCTGGGTACCTCGAGGATCCTACCCCTCATCGCCTGTAGTCCATCTGATTATAGCTCGATGTCTCCCCACTTCCTCTCCAGTGGCGTGTGAGCACTCATGGCACAGTCATCATCTGTCTCCACTTCCTTCTCTACCCTTATTGGCATAGCCTTGGTCTCGGAAGCCTCTCCCTTCCTCTTCTTCCTCAGACACTGGCTCGCATAGTGACCCAGTTCCCCACAGTGGAAGCATTTGACCTTGGAGAAGTACTTCTTCTTTTGTTTCTCCTGCTTACCCTCAGATGCTAGGGCAGCATCCTCCTCTTCCTCCTTCTTGATTCTGATCCCCTTGTCGCTGCTTCCCGCCTTGCTTAGCCCTCTGATCTCTTCTTGGCTAAGAGCCGCCCACATTTCTTCCCAATCTAGAAGCGCTGCCCTACCCAGTATGCTCTGGATAAACACCTCCCAATCTTCAGAGACTGCATTCAAGGTTGTTCTCACTATCAATTCTTGATCCGGCGTGGCCTCTATGGAAGTCAGCTGATCCCGGATCTCCTTCAATCGACAAAGGAAGATGTCGATTTGTTCCCCTTTCTGCATCTAGTATAACCGCAGCTAATTTTCAAGTAGCATCCTTCTCTACACAGAAGTATGTTGTATAATTTATTTAGGGCTTCCCACATCTCATTTGGCATGTCCTTTTCGGCAATATGTGGTACTACATGGTCCTTGACCCCATCAAAGATGATGCTCTTGGCCCTCACCATTGCCTCCTCGTACTTGTCGTTCTCAACTGGGTCAACTGGGATCACTATCATCCTCAAGGCGAAGTGCTTGACACAATTCTTGTCTAGAACAAACAAGATTCCAGCCTTCCAGACTACGAAGTTTGAGGCTCCGTCTAGTCTGTCCTTGTCCCTTATCCTGTTCACTGCCATCTCACTGCTCCTCTACTTCCCTTTTGGAAGTTCTCAGTGTGACTCCCTCTGAGCCTCGATTTCCATCATGGAAACCCCTCTGCCAATGTTGAGATGCCCCCACTCCAATCCTTAGAGCAGCTGCACTACTGATCTGGATTTCTTGGCAAGAAATCCTCAGCAACAACTCCCTCCTCCTTGGTCCTGCCCAATTAGGTATTGTTCTGACTACAGTACCTCACCAGCTTTCACTCTGCAACTTACCCACAGCCTCTTAAGCCCCAGCAAACTGAAGGTTAGAGCTTCTAGGCTCTACGCAATCCTGGCACCAGCAAAATCTGCACCTCCTAGCCACGAGCGCCAGTCCTTCCTAACTAAGAAAAATGACTGGGCACTACTTAGGTCGAGTCTACTCCCCTCTGCCACTGCACTGATCCTCTTCTCGGCTCAAACTTGATGACGCAGGCACTACGTCACCCCTTCCTTGTTGCTTCTCTGCTAGGAGCAGCTTTTGTCACTCGAGACAGTTGTTTTCTGTTGTTGCTGCTCTGCTCAGTTGATGTCCTCAGTTCTCCTGTGATCTGCAACCACACTCTGATAGCATGTTGGAATTTCTATGTCTAACCCATTAGAAACCCTTCATGTACTTTCTGATTTATTTCTACCTACTTGTTTTGATTAATTAACAAGTTGTTTACCATGTAAATACTAAAAATAAATACAAGTACATGCTCAACACATTACAGATCATCAACTGAAGGAAACAAAACAAGCACACAAGTGACACCGTTGTTTTTGGACCAATTTCCCTGGAAAAACCCAATGCGGGAAAACTGGTGCAGCTATCTAAGGGTTTTAATTATTAAGCAATTCAAAATACAATTTGGGTGCCAAAACCGACTCACCCAACAGAGAATAATCTCGACAGTAGTACCTCTCAGTCGAAGACAGATGTTCTGGCTGAGACCCCAAAAAAACACTCCGACAGCGCCCAGCTCCAATCTACCCCACAAAAAACCCTAGTGTCAGCCTCTAGGGACCACGGCAACCCTTTCTAGCCCAACATCTGCCCAGGGTCACCCTAGCTCGCTCTGCGTCAGACCTTAGAGCCTCTGCGTCACCCACGCTAGCTCTCCGAGGCACTACGCAACTCCTGGCTGCCTCTGCATCAGCCCATGTTGGCTCTACATGAACCTTTGTCTGACTCTGCGTCCCTCTCTCCGGGCTTCTGTGTTGATACTCCTGGTACTATCTCTGCCTCTTTGCTTCTATATTCACTGCCCCTCAGTTACAACTATGATCACTCTTTCGACTTCTACAGCAAACCCTGCTCCAGAAAATCAAAATCCTGATCAACTCGATGTGTTCTCCAAGTGACCCTCAAGCCTCCTTTTATACTTTTCTCGTTGACAATTCAACGACCGAGATTAACTCCCTAATCAACAGCTAAGATTAATTCTGGGTTGATCCATGACTTTTGGACCATTCTAGCACAGTTTTATATTAATACACATTAATATTTTATTTACCCTAAGTTTAGACTTAGGGACTCCATTAAAAATATTAATTATTTTAATATCTCTCAAAATGTTTAGAATCTGCCCAAACCATTTCTGGGTATTGGAGATCTCATGTGCCTTAGCCTCTCCACCACGTTTCGAGGCTAGAGCACATCCAATGCTACCCCAAATCAACACATTGTTGATCACTGATTCTATCTCTCTTAGCAAACCCCACTCTAGAGAATAGAATGACTGATAACTCTAGTGTATCCTCCAACTGACCCTCAAGCCTCCTCTTATACTTTTCTCGTTGGTCCACCAATGACCGAGATTAAATCTCTAATCAACAGCTAAGATTAAATTTGGCTTGATCCATGACTTTTGGAACCTTCTAACCGAGTTTTATATTAATACCCATTGATATTTTATTTTTTCTATGTTTAGACTTAGGAACTCCATTAAAATATTAATTGTTTTAATATCTCCCAAACCAGTTAGAATCTGCCCAAACCATTTCTGGGTCTTGGAGACCTCATGCGCTTTAGCCTCTCCACCAATTTTCATGGCTAGAGCGCATCTAATGCTACCCCAAATCAACACTCCCTCTTAGCAAGGACTGTGCTCTAGTAATACTCCACACTGAGTATCACCCTAATTATCCAACTCCAGTCTCTATGTTGATGGTAGGCCTTCTTGCCCAAAATCCTCTGCACTGTTGCATCCTGTACAACTGCCTGTGGCCCTGCCACTGCCACTGTTGCATCTGCACGACAGCTCCCTCTGCATCATGCTGTTGCTGGTCCATACTCCCAACACTGCATCTACATTGCATCCCCCTCTCATTATGCTGCATCATGTTGCCCATAGCACTGCCACTGCTAACTGCTGCACTGCAACTCAGTTACCGAGAAGTAGGTAACTGATCCACCCAACTTTGAGATCCTTGTCAGGCTAGAGGCACTCCCGATGCATAAGCTCCCTCTGCCGCTAACAAGTGCTCCCTCTACTGATCTCTATGCTGCTGAAACAACTCCTTGCATCTCGCACCATTGCACACCTCTCTGTCCCACTCTGCACTGGTGCAACACTCTTGTGCCTCTCGCACTGTTGCAGCCTGCTAACCTCGCGTTGCCCGGTGACTCCTGCACTATAGCACTCTCTGTCGCTTCATCCGCATCCATCTTTGCCCACATCCGCCAGTCCTGCTACTCCTCTTCGAGGCTCTCGTAGCAAGGTATAATCCAAGAGGTTGGATGCCTCAAGGATCCTGCCCCTCATCGCCTGTAATTCGTCTGACTACAGCTGGATGTCTTCCCACTTCTTCTCAAGTGGTACATAAGCACTCATGGCACAATTGTCATCCTCCTCGACTTCTTTCTCTGCCCTTGCTGGCACTGCCTTGGTCTCAGAAGCCTCTCCCTTACTCTTCTTCCTAGGACACTAGTTCGCAAAATGACCCAGTTCCCCACAGTGGAAGCATTTGACCTTGGAGAGGTCCTTCTTCTTCCTCTTTTCCTGCTTTCTCGCAGATGCTAGAGCCGCATCCTCTTCTTCCTCCTCCTTGATTCTGAGTCCTTTAACGCTACTCCCCGCCTTGGTTAGCCGTCTGATCTCTTCTTAATGAAGAGCCACCCACAGTTCTTCCCAATCTGGAAGCTTCGACTTGCCCAATATGCTCTGGACAAATGCTTCCCAATCCTCAGAAACTGTGTGCAGTGTCGTCCTCACCAACATCTCCTCATCTGGCGTGGCCCATATGAAAGTTAGTTGGTCCCAGATCTCCTTCAATCGACCAATGAAGATATCTATCTGTTCTCCCTTCTGCATCTGGTATGACCACAGCGAATTTTCAAGTAACATCTTCCTCTGCACAAAAGTAGGCTGGTACAATTTCTTCAGGGCCTCCCACATCTCATTTGTCGTATCCTTTTTGGTAATATGCGGCACCACATGATCCTTGACCCCATCAAGGATGATGCACTTCGCCCTAGCCATTTCCTCCTCGTACTCATTTTCAGCTGGGTCAACTAGGATCGCTATTGTTTACAAGGCTAAGTCCTTGATGCGATATCTGTCTAGAATGGACAAGATCCTAGCCTTCCAGACCACAAAGTTGGACGCTCCGTCTAGCCTATCCTGATCTCTTAGTCCATTCACAGACATCTCGCTGCTCTTCTTTCGACTCCTCCGAGTCTCTCTACTTCCCTCCTGGAAGTCCTCTGTTCGACTCATGTTGAGTCTCTCAACTTCCCGTCTGGAAGTTCTCGATTCGACTCCCTCTAAGTCTCGATTTCCCTTCTGGAAATCCTCTGCTAACGTCGAGTTGCCCCACTCCGATCGTCTATACAACTGCACCACTGATCTGGATTCTTTGGCTAGAAATCCGCCTCGGCAATAACTCCTTCCTCCTTGGTCTTGCCTTGTTAGGCACTGTTCTAGCCACAGTATCCCACCAACTTCGCTGCGCAAATTACCCATAGCCTCCTATGCCCCAACAACTGAAGGACTAAGCCTCTAGGTACTGCGCAATCCTGACATCGGCAAAATATGCACCTCCTGGCAACAGCGTCGATCCTTCCTGACTGAGAAAGATGGTCAAGCACTGCGTAGGTCAGATCTGCTCCTCTTTGCCTCTGCGTTGATCCTCCCCCTGGCTCGAGCTGATGAAGCAGACCCTCTGCATCACCCCAATCTTGCTGCTTTCTGCTAGGAACAACTTCTGTCACTCGGGACAGTTGTTTCTGTTGCTACTGCTCTACTCGTTGATGCCTTCAGTTATCCTGTGATCTGCAACCACGCTCTGATACCATGTTGGAATTTCTAAGTTTAACCCATTAGAAATTCTTCCTATACTATCTGGTTTATTTCTTCCTACTTGTTCAATTACTTCACAAGTTATTTACCGTGTAAATACTGAAAATAAACACAAGTACAGTATCAACATCTACAGATCATCAACTGAAAGAAAACAAGCACATAACTAACACCGTTATTTTTGGACCAATGTCCCCAGAAAAACCCAGTGCAGGAAAACCGGTGTAGCTATTCAGAGGGTTTTAATATATGCAGTTTTCAGAATACAACTAGGGTGCCAGAAATGGCTCACCTAACAGAGAATGCCCTCGGTAGTAGTACCTCTCCTCGGAGACAGATATTTCGGCTGAATAATCACCGGATAAACAATTCCACAGCAACAATTGCAGCTCCCACTACTCTACGTCACACTGATAGGGACTGCGTCACCCTACCTAGCTCACCAGCTCCCATTCTGTCCCACGAAATCCTCCCAGCGCTGCCTCTTTGGCTCTGCGTCAGCTTCTGGAGCTTCTGCGTCAGCCCTAAGACCCTCTGCATCTCATACGTTAGCCTCTATTGGCTCTGCGCAACTCCTAGTTGCCTCTGTGTAGCACCCAACTGCCTCTACATCAACCTCTCCCAGATCTGCACTGTCTCTCTAGTACCAACTCTGCCACTTTGCTTCACTGCCCCTCGCTACTGATCACTAATTCTATCTCTCTTAGTAAACCGCGCTCTAGAGAATAGAATGACTGATTACTCTGGTGTATCCTCTAACTGACCCTCAAGCCTCCTCTTATACTTTTCTCGTTGGCCCATCAATGACCAAGATTAAATCTCTAATCAAGGGCTAAGATTAGATTTGGCTTGATCCATGACTTTTTGAACCTTCTAACCCAGTTTTATATTAATACCCATTAATATTTTATTTTTCCTAAGTTTAGACTTAGGAACTCCATTAAAATATTAATTATTTTAATATCTCCCAAACCGATTAAAATCTGCCCAAACAATTTTTGGGTCTTGGAGATCTCATGTGCTTTAGCCTTTCCACCAATTTTCATGGCTAGAGCACATCCGATGCTACCCCAAATCAACAATTTTCACCTCCAGGGTGTGTTGTTATGCCCCCTGGGACACCTCTGTGTTCCTTCAAGTGAGCATGCCAAGATGATTTGAGAAGTGCACTACAGTGGAGTCGCTGGACATTTTAGAGTAGAGAAAACAGTGGCAATGATGCAAAAGTATTTTTATTGGCCGAATATTTGGCAGGATGTTGAGAAGTACATTAGATCCTGCACTACCTGCGCCATTGCCAAACCGACCATCAAGAGCAAGGCCTATCTACTCCTCTGCCTACTCCTAGTCGGCCTTGGGAATCCCTCTCCATAGATTACATGTCAGACCTTCCTAGCAAAGCCCTAGTTCATGACAGCTATACGCATGACCTAGATATAGGACGCAGTCATGCTAGGAAGAAAAGATGCCCTAACCCTCTACACTATCAAGGAAGACAGCCCTTTAATACGTTGTCCCAAGGGTGACCCTAACCGTAGTAAGGAAGACAGGCCAATGAGGGTTTGAAGGGACGTTTGGAGGCCAACTTCAAGTGACCGAGTGCTAGAAGGAAGGCCGAAGTACCTTGCTGGAGGGCCACAATAATTAGGGACTGTTCTGGGCTAGAAAACGCAGGGATATCCTCCTGAAACAGGCCAAGGTGCAGAGAAGTGCGGATCTAATATTTGGTGACTGTCTTAAGGCTGAGACAGATCCGAGAGGTTGTTTCTAGGGCTGAGAGGGCAAGCTGTTAGGCTGAGTAGAGGAG
The DNA here is from genome assembly GCA_000404065.3 of Pinus taeda. Lineage (NCBI taxonomy): Eukaryota > Viridiplantae > Streptophyta > Pinopsida > Pinales > Pinaceae > Pinus > Pinus taeda. The sequence continues at coordinate 311,234 of APFE031537600.1, read as the reverse complement.
GAGAAAAACACTGGTAATTAGGTGACTATTTGGGCACATTTTGGAGGAGGTCGAAAGCTACAACAAGCTACTGCTAGGCTGCAGGCCATAGAAAAAGCAGTTGGAGGTATTCTAAGGCTGCGTTGAGGTGGACAAAACCTTAAGAGGACAACGTGGCATGGGAGGAGCCTCTCCAAGGTAGGTCGCAGCCCTTGAGGGCTAGTCTTTCTAACTGTGTGTTGAGTTAAGGGCAGTTGTACATGCCCTAACCAAAATTGCAGGTGCAGCAGTGCAAACAGTGGTGACAGCAGTGTTTTTGTGGAGGACTGTTGGGTCGAACTTTTTACCAAAATTGGATCATGACATAGCAGCCTGTACATGCCCTAGCTAGCAGCTAAGGCAGAGTGGCAGCATGACAGAAGTAGTGTCCATCATTATGCAGGAGGTGTTCTGATGCAACAAGTTTAGATACAGCCTATGGATGCAGCTACATATCTAGATGCAGCATGATGTTAGAGGCAGCATTGTAGCGGAGCATAATGACAAGTGCAGCCCGATGATGGGAGCTTGTGATGAAGAGCAGCTTAATGACAGTGGTGCAACGTGATGATACTTTGCAGTATACATTGAGCACAGTGATAGGTACAGTCATGACTAATGGAGCATGATGAAATGCAGCATGGTGATGATAGGTGCAGCATGGTGATGATGGGTGCAGCATGGTGCAGCACAGTGAGGTGCAACATGATGATAAAGTGCAGCACAATGATAGGTGCAGCATGGTGATGAAGTCACCGTGGAGAATCAGTTGAAGCAGCATGTCTTCAACTGAGTTCAACCACCTCATGTATCATCTTTTTAGAGATGATCTATGCTCTTATTTAGATAAGTCAAAGTGTTGACTTCTGTTGTAAATGTACTCTCTCTCTCTCTGCTGAACTATTGAAGAACATATAAGAAGAATTGATCAAGGGTTTCCACACATTGGGGTTTGTCCCTGGCTAGCACCACATCTTGTGTCCTCTTGTCTTGGCTTGTCTTCTGCAATTTATGTTTTTGTTCTATCTGCAATTTACTATTATGCTGATATGATTGCTAACCTGGAAAAGATATTGAGCTAACTGTGAAAATTGAAATAAATTGCTCTAAGCATAGAACATACCTAAGCTTAACATGGTATCGGAGCTGAGGTGAAGACAAAGCCCAAGCAAGAGTGAAAGAGCAATCACCGAAGACAGTTGGGAAAGGACAAAAACCTCAATGGATTCTTCATCCCTTTTCAAATTCACCAAGGGTGAAGTCGTAGCAGAGAATATTATCATAATGGCGCAGCGAAAGCTTCGATGGCCTACCTAAACATCACTTCAATGGGAAGTCCGGATCTAAGGGTGGAAGGAAAGGCAGATGCCTTGTTTGTAATAAGTTCGGCCATTATGAGGAATGTCTGAATGGTGGGGACACATCACTTGATGATGATAACAATCATTCCAGCGACATCTTCAATGATTGAAGGAATGACAGGTAATGCAAGTCATCAAGGAAATAACCGACTCTTCAAAGAATGTAAGGAACCCCAGGTATGAAGAATCAAATATTGTTTCTGATAAGATAAAGAAGAATTATCTTATATTGGCCCTCTCCTCCAGACTCTTTGGGAATCTGGCTTATTAATTGTAGTGCTTCAAGGCACTTCATCGGATAGGAGGGTGTTCTCTCTAAATTGATAGAGATGGAAACAATCGTGGAATTATACTTAGAGTCAATGCCACCTATCCCGGAAAGGGTGTAGGAAATGTTACCCTCAATTGAATGAGGGTAACTCGATCATTTGCAAGAATCTCTTTTATGCACCTGATTGCAAGAAGAACCTAGTGTCCATTTCAACAATGGAAGTCAGAGGTTTCAGGGTGGCATTCATCGATGGAAAGCTACGTGTTTGAAAATAGAATTTTCAAAGATGCTTTTCTTCAAGGTTGGCAATTTGTATCAAGTTGCAGGAAGTCCATTGGGGACCATGTCAGTTGACACATCTCATCTATAGCACCGAAGGTATGCTCATTATGGGGCCCTACTCGATGTGAGTCACATGGTGACAGGGATGCCTAAATTCAAGAAGAGCATGAAGGTACATGTCCGAGATGTACCAAAGGGAAATCCACAGGTTTGGAAAAACCCAAGGGGTTTGAGATTCATGATCAGGAATCTCATGTATGCAGGTGGAAGAAAGCCCTCTATGGCTTGAAGCAAACACCCCGGGCTTGATATGATAGGATCGATAACTGTCTGATGAAGCTGAGATTCATTAGGAGTGAAGCCGATCCAAACCTTTGCTTGAAGGTTGTGGATGATAGTCCTCTCATACTGGCACCTTCTGAGGACAACCTCTTTCTGACACGTGCAAACCCTCTCATTTGCAAAAGTAAGAGGGAGTTGGATTCTAAATTTGGAATGGTGAACTACAAGCCCATGACTACCTCAATAAAGCTTAACTTTTAGAAGTTATGTGGTCGGGATGTCGGACCTGATTTGGGAAATGCCTCTGAGTTTCATAAACTCATTCTAGCATTGATGTTCTTGGTGAACTCCTGTATATGTTTTGCAGTTAGCATGTTGAGCTCATATATGGTTGAGCCTCACTGGATTGGTGCCAAGAATCTTCTAAGATATCTTCAGGGCACAATCTCTCATGGATTGAGATACACTGCTGGAAATGTATAGTTGCGTGATGATTCGAATGTTGACTGGGCAAGCAGTGTGAAGGATTGCAAGAGCACTTTTCAGTGTTGGTTCTCTTTGGGTTCTGCTACGATATCCTAGATGAGTTGGAAGCAGAAGTAGGTTGCCTTGAGCACTGCTGAGACCGAATACATAGCTAAGAGTATGACCTCGTGTGAAGCTGCCTGGTTGTGGAAGCTTTTCAGTGAGTTGTTTGACACATGATGAATACCACGTGATCTTCTATGACAACCAGAGGGGGATTCGATTGTTGAGGAATCCCGTGTGTTATGATCATTCCAAACATATAGATATCAAGTACCACTTTATCTGGGATATGGTATGTCGATGAGTAAGAAGGCTCCATCGCATTGGGACTGATGTGCAGGTCGCAGACATTTTGTCAAAGCCCCGAGGAAAGGTCAAATTTGTGACTTTCTAGAACGACTTGGAGTCATTGAGAGACCCTCTTATGAGGGCCCTGTATGATGCATGCATTGAACTCTGGGAGCTCCGAGGAGCTTGGGGTACTTCTTGGAGCAACAAGCGACCATAGGGTGACGCACCCTCCCCTAGTGGTGCGGTGTGTACAAGGTGAATGGTTCAACCTTCCCCTGTGATACCTCGTGGCAACTTATGGGCAAGATGAGTGGTTCTCCTACCAAGGCATCCTACCCATGCAGTCTGGGACTCATGGGAAGTACCTCTCATTGGGCCAATGAGCAAGAAAATAAGGATAGGGACCATAGTAGTACCGATGAACATATCGTGTATCTACCGTACTCCCTATACTAGGATGACCGACATTGATCTGGGATCAATTGGAACTGACTTTGGGTCAGTAAGAGTGATATAGCTCACTCTCTCTTGGAACTGATCTAGGATCAGTATGAGTGGTTTGAGACACTCTCTTTTGATATTGATCTCAGATCAATTGGAACTGACTTCGGGTCAGTAAGAGTGATATAGCTCACTCTCTCTTGGAACTGATATGGACTCAGTATGAGTGGTTTGAGACACTCTCTTGATATTGTTCTGGGATCAATGAAACTGACTTCGGGTCAGTATGAGTAGTTTGAGACACTCTCTTGATATTGATCTGGGATCAATTGGAACTGACTTCGGGTCAGTAAGAGTGATATAATTCACTCTCTCTTGGTACTGATCTAGGATTAGTAAGAGTGGTGTGACACACTCTCTTCATATGGCACTGACTTTGGGTCAGTAGAGAATGGTATGAGACATTCTCGATCAATTCTTCTTCTTCATGGTTCAGCAAAGCAGAGCAGTGCAGGGCACTGATGGCAGAGATAGTACAATTTGGCAAACGGATCAGCAGATGGAATTCTCCCTAGTTGAGAGGGAGTGTTAAAATTGGAAACTAGGGCCAAACTCCATGTGGGTCATCTTATTTATGGCAGCTGATATTTTTCTTGGACTCCTCCCATCGAGAGGTGTAGGATTGATCAAAAGATCATCCGATTCCGATAAGTATTCATGAAGATATGAATTTATTTGTGTTATGGGACAATTCGTCAAGGTCGGCCAACAAACAAATAACCCCCATGTTTGCTCAACGTTTTAGTATAAAAGGAGGGGACTTGATAGTCATTTGCACACACACTTCACTCTTGATTTCTCTCCACTTGTCTTGGGTTTTAGTGGAAGAAAATTCTAAAAGGAGGAAGCCCTAAACACAGGAGGAAAGGAGCCTAAGCATGAAGTCTAAAAGCAGTCCTAGCAGAGCCCTAGTTCATGACAGCTCTACGCATGACCTAAATCTAGGATGCAGTCATGTTAGGAAGAAGAGATGCCCTAACCCTCTACGCTATCAAGGAAGACAGCCCTCTAATACTCTGTCCCAAGGGTGACCCTAACTGCAGTAAGAAAGACAGGCCAGCGAGGGTTTGAAGGGACGTTTGGAGGCCAACTTCAGGTCCGAGTTGCTAGAAGGAGGGCCGAAGTACCTTGCTGGAGGGCAGCAATAATTAGGGACTATTATGGGCTAGAAAACGCAGGGATATCCTCCTGAAACAAGTCGAGGTGTAGAGAAGTGCAGATCTGATATTTGGTGACTATCTTAAGGCTGAGAGAGATCTGAGAGGTTGTTTCTAGGGCTAAGAGGGCAAGTTGCTAGGCCGAGTAGAGGAGGAGCGAAACATTGGTAACTAGGTAACTATTTGGGCACATTTTGGAGGAGGCCGACAGCTCCAGCAAGTTGCTACTAGGACGCAGACCATAGAAAAAGAAGTTGGAGGTATTTTAGGGCTGCGTTGAGGTGGACAGAACCTTAAGAGGACAATGTGGCATGGGATGAGCCTCTCCAAGGTAGGCCACAGCCCTTGAGGGCTAGTCTTGCTGACTATGTGTTGAGTTAAGGGGAGTTGTACATGCCCTAACCAGAATTGCAGGTGCAGCAGTGCAAATAGTGGTGACAGCAGTGTTTTTGTGGAGCACTGTTGGGTCAAAGTGTTGACCAGAATTGGATCATGACATAGCAGCTTGTACATGCCCTAGCCAGCAGCTAAGGAAGTATGGCAGCATGACATAAGTAGTGTCCATCATTATGCAGGAGGTGTTCTAGGAGATGCAACATTATGGTTGGATACTACAACAGTTGATGCAACTACATATCTAGATGCAACAGTTGGATGCAACACGGTGTTAGAGACAACAGTGTAGTGCACCATAATGACGAGTGCAGCCCGGTGATGGGAGCTTGTGATGAAGAGCAGCTTAATGACAGTGGTGCAGCGTGATGATACTTTGCAGTATACATTGAGCACAGTGATGGATAGAGTCACGACTAATGGAGCATGATGAAATGCAGCATAGTGATGATGGGTGCAGCATGGTGCAACACATTGAGGTGCAGCATGATGATAAGGTGCAGCACAATGATAGGTGCAGCATGGTGATGAAGTCACCATGGAGAATCAATTGAAGCAGCATGTCTTCAACTGAGTTCAGCTACCTCATGTCTCATCTTCTTAGGGATGATCTATGCTCTTATTTATATAGGTCAAAGTGTTGACTTCTGTTGTAAATGTACTCTCTCTCTCTGTTGAACTATTGAAGAACATATAAGAATAATTGATCAAAGGTTTCCCCACATTGGAGTTTGTCCCTGGCTAGCGCCACATCTTGTGTCCTCTCGTCTTGGCTTGTCTTTCTGCGATTTATGTTTATGTTCTATCTGCAATTTACTATTATGCTGATATGATTGCTAATCTGGAAAAGATATTGAGCTAACTATGAAAATTGAAATAAATTGCTCTAAGCATAGAACATACCTGAACTTAACAACATGCAATGAGGACCATTGCTTCCTAAGGGGGGAGGACTGATCCAGGTAGATATTGGTGACCACTCACCTATTCCACCTAGACCTCTAGTCAGTTTCCTCTGTTTCCTTGATTATAGCAGCATTTACTATTTTTAGCAGTTTCTCGGTTCCTGAACTTCTGGATTTGTTTTGAGTCTTGACCCCCTAAACGGCGCTTTTTTGAGGTGCACAGCAGGGCCGTAACTTTCTACATGATCCGGTTATATACATGTTTATGAGGCTATCCTATTATTGTATCCTCTTTTACTTCATTTCATTCTATCCTAGATTTAGCTTTCACAATTTTTTAAGAGTTGCATTTGCAGTCCCACATTGTACTCGTACTGGTTGTATCCTTCAGTCCCATTGACCTATTTATGGTCATCTGTTGGACATTAATAAAATTATCTTATCTTATCTTATCTTATCTAATTTAGGGTTGCACTTCTTTTGGCTGTTCCAATGCTATTTTTTTATTTTAGTAGAATTAGAGATTTGTTGGGTTATAATGAACTATTGTTGGTTTGTTTACTCTTTACACAGAAAGATTGGTAGTTGGTTCCATTTGATTCTCTCTCTTTCTTGAGAATCTCAACAATTTCCCACTCTGACCATCATACTGCAATTGCCATTCAAACATACAAGCAGAAAACCATAACAATTTCATAATTCTCTATACATGGAGAAAAACTGCAAAATAAATGTGTGCAGTCATGTGTTAGTGTAAAAATGAGGCCTCCTTATCCCTATTTATATTTGATAAAGTAGTCCTGTCAAGGTTGGCTTAATGATATACATGTAGACAACCTTATGTGGAATATATTGTGGGCCCACTAACAATGGACATGCATCATGTGAGCTGTTGTTGATAGGCTTACATCACACTTTTAGACTCATGTTGAACAACATTTCTCTCCAAAATATTTTTTCTTTTCTACGGTTTTATTCACTCATTTAGCACATTAAATATATGTAATTCCGACTATCCAGTAGCTCTTCTAATTAGTTTCTTAACCAATGTCACAAACTACCTCCTAATGGCATCAAAAACATGTCTGATACAGATTTTTTTTATGTATATTGCATATGAACATCTTCATATGAAGGCCACCTATCCAGCTCACTTCACAACATCAAACTTTTTATATCTTCAAATATTCCAAGTTTCCAACCCTTTCCAGAATAATGTGACTACTTAGGGTTAGAACATTGACTCACTCCATCTCTTTGTTTGAATCTCTAAAAAGGGATATGCAAATGATATGAATTGTAAGTTGATATATTTCCATTAAAGCAACTAATGACTATGAATACGTCATTGTGATTGTAAGAAATGAGTCATCACTAAAGTACTTATCATGGTATAGATATCCTTTTCCTTTCTAAATTATGATTTAGTGAATTGACTTTTAATGACTAATCTATGGAGATCTTCTTGTATGATAATAATCTTTCTCAAATTCCTTTTATAGAAATGTCTTATTTGAGATTTCACCAAAACCTTTATAATTTTGTGAGAGTGTGTGTGACATTACAGAGGAAATATTAGTGTGCATGTTACCAATGCTTTATCTCCAACAATATTGCCATCCTTTCTTTGCTTGTTCCTCAATGTTATGACAAACTTACGAGCTTCCTCATATGTTGTGAATTGGATAGCTCCATGGGAAACCTGAAAACAAATTTCAGGAAAAGATAAGTTTCCTTTAACTGGAAAAAGATGATAAAAGATTCTAACAAGAAAATACCTTGAAAACACTAAACAACATTAACCAAGATGCATCAATCATCAAACTTTTGTTTGTAGATGACAAGTCTAACCTATTTGTAAGAAAAACCAAGGGCCAAATATCATCGCAAATGATCTACAGGAGGAATTTCGACTTGTTCATAATGGAATCCTATTTCTAAACGTTGATTTTCATGGGAACATTTCAAAATATTTTTCTTAGAGTTCCCTTGTATTAGTTCTTGTAGCTATCAAACATGCTAATGTTGCAAAAAAGAACATGAGAGTCCAAAGCAAAAGAGAGATCAGTGATTGATGTTGAACATGAGAGTGCAATGAAAAAAGATAGATCATTGATTGATATTGATTAAATAAATAAGTGTGCATATAAAGATGCTGAATAACATCGTGGTTTCCCTAACAACCAACTGATCTCCCTAAGAGTCTAAGACCTAATTAAACAGGTACCTAATACAATGCAACATATGTGTATATCTTATTTATGTATTGCTAACACCTAGACACTGATATATGGCCATGAAATGTCTACAAGTTTTTCTTGTACACAAGCTCAATATCTGCACCAATTTTCTATCCAAAGTGATGAGGAACTTCCATGTATTTGGTGCAAACATGACACACTAGATTCTTTGACATCTTGACGGCAATCTCATTGTCACAAAAATGTTGTATTGATGCTATTGTCTCACCTACACATCTCCAAATATCCACCTCAACCATGCTATGTGAAACATTGCTCCAACCACAATTTTATATTCGACTTCTATGAAGGAAAAATAATCTAGGGTTGATTCTTGCCTGAGTTGCACAATATGGGGCAACAGGTACGCAATCTCAAAATGGAGATGCACTAAAAACATGCCCCCAAAAATTTGGAAATGGGGAAACACGATATATATATATATATATATATGAGAAAAAACATCGAAATGACTTTTCAGCCCTCCTGAGGCTTGGACTGAGGTCTGTCTCGGCCTTCATGCAGCTGGGACTGAGGTCATTCGGTCCCCATTCTAGGGCTTTGGCCCTTTTTCAAGCCTGGTCAAAACCATTAAATACAAACAGGGTTCAGCTTTCACAAAAATTGTTTATTCTTAAACAAGGATGAGGGCTTTGTGATCTTCCTTTCAGTCATAAGAGTTAGGGCTTCAGTCTTTCTTCAATAAGTGTCTAGTCCTTTGGCTGCTCTATAACCCAAGCTCTGATCCCATGTTGATTTTTTGAGATTTCCTAGACTGATAATTATTCCAATCATTTCTTCATTAGTTTAACTTGTGTCACATTCATCATTAAGCAGTTATACATAGAAAATCTTCAACAGTAAAACAATAATGGCAGTAGGATCATGAAGAGACAGCCAAACACAAGAGACACAAAATTTGTCTTGGGAAAACCCTAAACCAGCGGAAAATCCTAACAACCTTTTCTTAGAGAATTTGTCCATTTCAACAAGAGATACAATCTGATTTCACAATCAAAAACAAAGTCAAACTGATATTTCAGGAGGCTGAATTTGTCTCTGTTTGACCAAGTTTGACCTGGGTTTGGTACTAGTCAGTTTGACTTTGTTTTTAACTGGGAAATTAGATTGTATCTCTTGTAGTTGTTGAAATGGACAAATTCTCTAAGAAAAGTTTGTTGGGTTTTTCCCATGACAAATTTTGTGTCTCTTGTGTTTGGCTTTCTCATGATCCTACTGTCATTATTGTTTTATTGTTGAAGATTTTCTATGTATAATCCCTTAATAATGAATGTGACACAAATTAAACTAATGAAGAAATCATTGGAATTAATTATCAGTCTAGGAAATCTGAAAAAACAACATGGGATCAGAGCTTGGGTTATAAAGCAGCCAAAAGACTAGGCACTTATTGAGGAAAGACTGAAGCCCTAATTCTGTTATGACTGAGAGGATGACCACAAAGTTCTCATCCTTGTCTAAGAATAAACATTTTTTGTAAAAGTTGAACACTGTTTGTATTTAATGGTTTTGACCAGGGTTGAAGAAGGGCCAAAGCCGTACAATGGGGACCGAATGACCTCAGTCCCAGTTGCATGAATGCTGAGACAGACCTCAGTCCAAGCCTCAGGAGGGCCGAAAAGCCTCAGAACTAGGTCGCAGCCTGTCTGAGGTAGACCATAGGAAAAATAGGAGGCTGAGAGACCTCAGGGAGTATTTAAAAGAGGCCAAGGAGTCTTAGGATTAGGCCACAGAATCCAAAAAGAGCCTTAGTCTGAGCATCAAAGGCCGAGGAACCTCAGAAAGTGGCAAAAAGAAGTCTGAAATATCTTTGTCTGTGGACAAGACAGTAATTTGTCTTCTGTGCATGAGGTTTATTAAAAATTTGTTTGCAAAAGATGATTAGTAACCCTTTGACTGTGGAAGGCACTGCACATGTAGGTCGTGGAAAGGAGCTCATATCAATTGAAGATTGCAGACTTGTTCTGGCTACAAGGACTAATAAAAGTTGCACTAACAAGCTCCATATGTAGGAGGGTAATGAATTGGTCATAGTCAAAAAGACAAGGATTTGAGGACTATTTAAGGATTTTGGCAACCAATCTAGGCCCAAGTTTGACAGAAAAGAAATGAGCCAGAGGGAGCTGAGAAGAAAAACTTGTTACCTTGACGATACAAAACAGTGATGCCTCAGAAATGATGTTGCAAGGAGAAGCTGGGAGTTATTAAATTTAGAGCAGACCTTTTGAGGTCCCTTGTTGAGGCAGAATGCACTTTGGATAAACTTGTTTCAAGTGTCATGAACTGTTTGGGCATTTGGATGATTTGAATTTAAAGGCAACAATGTTTTTGATGACATGATACTCATCTAGTTTACAGGGTTTGTTGATGCCTCTTCCATGAAGGAAATCTGGACCATTTGAAGATTGTTTACTTATTGATGCTATAGAGGACATTTGGATGCCATACCCTCATTGAAGATTTGTATCTATATTTGTCCTTTATTGATAGCTGGAGTGCTAGATGAAGGCAAAATAAAATAATGGACCATTAATCTTGATACATTTGCTTGGACTGAATCAAGATGGAACATCCTTGATTGTTTGATGACATGATGGACTTCATCACATATGCAGAGGCATGAAAAGTTCTATGGTTTTGAACAATTGGATATGGAAAGAAAATTTGTGTATGACAAAGTTTGTTGTAATAGACTTGAAGTTTTGTATGTGGTTTTCCTAGGGTTTGTGAATAAAACCATAGAGCTGGATCTAGACTGATGTTTCTGCTGAAATAAGAAACTCTAGCTCATGCAAGGAAGAAAGGAAAGTAACTGATGACAAAGACAAGGATGAGTAGTTTTGCAGATGGATGATTTCTGCAAGATGGCAAGGATCAAGAGGGAGCTGACAAAATTCCCCTCAATCCTCAAAAGATAAGTACCTTGTATCTCTCTTCCTTGATTATTATCGTTGTTGTCATTAGTTAGCCTCTTGTCTTTGTCTCTTTTGTTGGGTTGTAATCGTTCTTCCATGGCCTCCTAGTGAGGATTGCAGGTACATTGTAAAGGTTGCCAAGGCTCTGACAGCAGATGGAAGTATTGGAAGAAAGAATCAAAGTGTGTAACAAGAGGATGCTCCCTAGAGTGGTTTGTGTTCAAGAGGGAGAAATTGTATTGATATCTTGAATTATGCCCAAAGGGTTCCTAGTTCAGAAGAAGCAGGTTAGTCAGCAAATTTGAAGGACTTGTGTCAAGAGGGAGCAGTAGTGGCAGAAAGAATTGCCTCCATGATAGAGCGAGCACCAAGACTGCCAGATGATAGAAGAGTAGTTGCGGTGAAGTTTATGATTGAGCCAAGGCATGTGTTGAGTGCAGCTGTTGGGATTCACAGATTCAACTTAGGGATGTACTATGAAGAGCAGGAAGCTAACAACACTACTGAAACAGAGTATATTACGGTTTGCTTGTCAAGTTGTGAAGCAAGGTAGCTTCAAGGTTGTTTGATCAAGTGCAGAGATGACCGTGGTGACAGGTCAAAGCATGTGGAGCAGTGAGGCTCCTATGTATTTCTATGATCGAGCTGCTTCCTAACATTCTCTCAAAGCCACTATCCCTATATCAAGTTGATGTACTTATGGGACAAGCTTGGAGTGATTAAGAATGTTTCCCTTGGTTAAAGGGAGTGTTCATGTTGTAGCAAATATGGGCAGAGATTGCTCCCTTGGTCATGGGGTTTGACCAGAAAGCCATGGAGTTTGGCTGAGGAGATTGGTCCTATTAGCATCCAAGCCTGGATTGCTCTCTTAGGTCATGGGGTTTGGTTGTGAAACCATGGTTTATGGTTGGAGAGATTCGCCCTATAAGCATCGAGACCTAGACTGCTCTCTTTGGTCATGGGGTTTGACTAGGAAATGTTGATTTGGGATAGCATCGGATGTGCTCTAGCCATGAAAATTGTTGGAAAGGCTAAAGCACATGAGATTTCCAAGACCCAAAAATGGTCTGGGTAGATTCTACCAAGTTTAGAAGATATTAAAATAACTAATATTTTTAATGGAGTTCTTAAGTCTAAACTTAGGAAAAATAAAATATTAATGGGTATTAATATAAAACTGGGTTAGAAGGTTCCAAAAGACATGGATCAACCCTAAATCTAATCTTAGCCGTTGATTAAAGATGTAATCTCATCCATTAAAAGACCAACAAGAAAAGTATAAGAGGAGGTTTGAGGGTCAGTTGGAGAATACACGAGAGTGATTAGTCATTCAATTTACTAGAGTGAGGTTGCTAAGTAAAGTCGAATCAGTGATCAACAGCGAGGGGCAGTAAGTACTAGACAGAGAGGACGAGATCGTGTCGCAGAGACAGCGCAAAGGCCAGAGGGCCTGTGTCATCCACGCAGAAGGCAACAAGAGTGACGCAGAGAGTCCCAGAGGCTGATGCAATGCCTCATAGGGCTGATGCAGAGGGTTTTGAGGCTAACACAGAGGCCAAGAGGGCTGACACAGTGCTTCAGTGTTGTTGGAGAGGGTTTTGTGAGGCAAGTTTTATGAATACTTGCTTCCGAATAGAGAGATATTATTGTCGGTTATTTTTCTCTGTCGGGTGAGCCAGTTTGGCACCCAAATGTACTCAAGGATATACTGCATAATAATAAACCCTCAAAATTGTTGCATCGGTTTTCCCGCATTGGGTTTTTCCCGGGACGAGTTGTCCAAAAATAACGGTGTCACTTGTGTGTTTGTTTTCTTTCAGTTGTTGATCTGTAGATGGTTGAGACTGTATTGTGTTTATTTCATTATTTATATGTTTTAAATAACTTGTTCATAATTTACAAGTAGAAGAAATAAACCAGAAGAATACAGATTAAATTTCTAACGTATAGACTTAGAAATTTCAACAGGAAACCATGGTTCATGGTTGGAGAATTGGCCTTGTTAGCATCAAGGCCTGGATTGTTCACCTGGTCGGTGAGGCTCTGACCATATTTCCATGGGGTTTGGCTAATGGGTTAAGCTTATGCCTTATAGCATCAGCAAGGTATTTACCATTCAATTACATGTGACGACATTGGGAATGGTAAATGGGCCCTGTGAAAATTCCTAATCCTCAAGGAACCCCTACAACAGCAGTTTTGAATCTACTTCGCCTACTTGATTTTAATATACATTATCAAGTTATTCTCTGAATACTAGAGCAAATTACTTTTGCAACCTACACTTCTTTAATATTTGAATACATGAAATAGAAAACTGCATAGGACACAGTTATTTTTGGACAAAATAGTCCCCGGAAAAACCCAATGCAGGAAAACCGGTGCAGCAGCTCTGAGAGTTTTCTATTATTAAGTAGCAATTCTGAATACAAATGTTGGCTGCCCTCTCCGCAATCCAGTGACAAATAAATACGATGGCGGAAAATCTGAGTGAGTTTTGCCTCACTTCACCCAGCAAATTCTCGCTGATCCGGCAGCAAAACTGGCTAACCCCGGCTACCTCTGCGCTAGCCCTATGTCAACCCTCCAGGCTCTGCGTTCTCTCTTCTGCCCACTATGTCAGCTTTCTCGACAGTTTCAACTTTCTGCATGAGGGCAGCTACTACTTCTGCGCTGGCCCTTCTAGCTCTGCATCAGGCCTGCGTGGGCCCAGATTGGCACAATGTCAGTCCTTCTAGCTGCTTCGCTGCCTCCACTAGCTTCTCTCTGCCTCTCTGTTAGTACTCTTGAACTATCCCTGCCCCTCTGCTGCAACTGATCACCTAGTTTGAATTTCTCAGCTTCCTAGCCCCAGAAATCAAACTTCAGATCAATTTGTTCTCTCCATGTGTGTTTCTAAATGAACCCCAAGCCTCATTCTTATACTCTTCTCGTTAAGACTTCAATGGTCGAGATTAAGTCTCTAATCATTAGCTAAGATTAAAACATGATTTGATCCGCCTTCTAGATCATTCTCACCCCATATTTTGATTAATACCCATTAATATTTTAATTTTCTTAAGGTTAGACTTAGGAACCCCATTAAAAATATTAATTATTTTAATAAAATACAATTCGGTTGGAATTTCACCAAACGATTTCTAGGTTCTTTAGAGCTCATGTGCCTTAGCCTCTCCACCAATTTTCATGGCTAGAGCACATCCAATGCTACCAAAAACTAACACTCCATCTTAGCGAGGAAAGTACTCTAGCAACAATGTCCAATCGCATGTTGCTCTACTTCTGAAGCACCTCCTTTCTGCACTATTGCTGCTACTGTACTGTTGCCCATGACGATGCCATTGCCACTGCTGCATCTGTACTACAACTCCCTCTCAAATGTTGCATCTGCGATGCTGCTAGCACTGCCACTGCTAACACTGCATTCATACTGCAACTCAATTGCTGAGAGAAGCAACTAAAAAACATCCAAAATTACTGAACTTAACTGTGTTTAGCATAATACCATGAATGTTGAAATCTGACTGCTATTAGTCTCTGACCCTCTAAATCTTTTGCATTGCTGCTGACTTTTGCACTATGTCATCTGCATTATTGCCAACCTTGCTCTGTGTTGATCAATCACTAGTCTCAAGCTACTGGATCTGTCTCTCCAAACAATCCACTGCATCATCTGACACTAAGTCCATCTTGCTACTGCTGAATCTTGGGCTCTTGTAGAAAGGAATTCATCCAAGAGGTGGACTCCTCAAGGATCCTGCCCACTTGTAGTCCTCCCGACTACAGCTCAATATCACCCCATTTCCCTCCTGGATATGTGTAGGCACTCGTGGCAAACTCATCTTCGTCAATCTTTGCTAGAGCAACCTTAGTATCATGTTTCTCATCCTTATCCTTTTGCTTCAAAGGACACTAGGATGCAAAGTGGCCCATCTCGCCGTATCTAAAACATTTCACCTTTGAAATGTCCTTGCGCTTCTGCTTATGTTCTCCCTTTGATGTTAGAGCTGCGTTCTCCTCCTCCTCCTTTGTCTTCATGCCACTCTGACAGCTGCCATTGAGGTTGACCTTAACTAGGTCCCTCCTTAATTCTTCCTGTTGAAGAGTTGCCCACATCTCCTCCCATGAAGGTAGTCTTTCTCTGCCCAATATGCTTGGACGAAGACTTGTCATTCATCGTAGACTTCATTCAGGGTTGTCCTTACCATCATGGTAGACTGAGGAGTAGACCCCACTGCAGCAAACTAGTCTCTTGTGTCTTGAACACGTTGAAGATAGGAGTTAACTCCTTCTTACTTTTGCACCAATGTTCGCTGCAACTTTTGTTCTAGGTACATCTTCCGCTATTCGAAAGAACCTTCATTTAGTGAAGACAAAGCTTCCCACATCTCTCGGGTTGTATCCTTGCCTTACACGTGTGAGACCACATGATCTCGAACTCCATCGAGAATGAGCCTCTTCGCCTTCCCCTGCTCAGCCATGTACTTCTTCCTTTGATCATTGTCAGCAGGAACAACCACAACACTCTTGACTTAGGCTTCGAGATCGTATTCTTCCAGAACAGCTAAGATTTTGGTCTTCCATATGACATAGTTGGAAGCTCCTTCTAACCTGTCTTGATCTTTGAGCCCATGCAATGCCATCTCACCCAACTGTCGAACTGACTCCTCTAGTCACTGCTCAACAGCCTAGCAAGTGAGAATTTCGAACTTTTTGGCAAAAAGTTCTCTGAGGAGAAAATTCCCCTTTTATGTGTCTTCACTCTTTTCAGGCGGATTTATACCCCAGCAGAAACTGCGCCCTTCAAGCACTGCGTTGAGGCTTTGCGTCACTCCCTCTGCCTCTGCAAACTCACGAACTAGAAATCATACCTCTCTGTCGACTCTCTCAGAGAGAGATTTCCTCTGAATCTTTGCTTCCCGACCAGGATTATGCAATCCCTTCAAGGGGATTCGAATTGGTACCAAATGCAGCTATTGGTCTCTCTGCTCAGCGTTGGATTTTCTCTTCCTGTTTCAAAATCAATGCTCCAATACCATGTGAAAATTCCTAATCTTCAAGGAACCCCTACTGCAGCAATTCTGACTCTACTTCACCTACTTGATTTTAATATACATTATCAAGTTATTCTCTAAATACTGAAGCAAATTACTTCTACAGCCTACACTTCTTTAATATTTGAATACATGAAACAGAAAACTGCGCAAAGAACAAGATACATAGACACAGTAATTTTTGAACAAAATAGTCCCCAAGAAAACCTAACGCAGGAAAACCGGTGCAGCAGCTCTGAGGGTTTTCTATTATTAAGCAGTAATTCTGAATACAAGGTTGGATGCCCTCCCGGCAATCCAGTGATGGAGAAATACAATGGCGGAAAATTTGAGTCAATTTTACCTCACTTCACCTAGCAGATTCCAGCTGATCCAGCAACAAAACTGGCTAACCCCAACTACCTCTGCGCTAGCCCTACGTAGGCCCTGCGTCAGCCCTACAGGCTCTACGTCAACTCTGCGCTGTCTCTTTTGCCCACTCCATCAGCTTTCCTAGTTATTCCGGAAATTCCGGCTTTCTGTGTGAGGGTAGCTACTGCTTCTACACTAGCCCTTCTGGCTCTGTATCAGGTCCGCATGGGCCCAAATTGGCCCAACGTCAGTCCTTCTAGTTGTTGTACTGCCTCCACTAGTTTCTCTCTGCCTCTTTGTCAGTACTCCCGAACTATCCTTGCCTCTCTGCTGCAACTGATCACCTAGTTCGAATTTCTCAGCTTCCTAGCCCCAGAAATCGAACTTCAAATCAATCTATTCTCTTCGTGTGTGTTTCTAAATGAACCCCAAGCCTCCTTCTAATTAATGGTTGAGATTAAAACATGACTTGATCTGCCTTCTAAATCATTCTCACCCATATTTTGATTAATACCCCCCCATTAAAAATACTAATTATTTTAATAAAATACAATCCGAGTGAAATTTCACCAAACGGTGTATGGGTTCTTTAGAACTCATGTGCCTTAGCCTCTCCACAAATTTTCATGGCTAGAGCACATCTGAGCTACCAAAAACTAATAGGCCCCAGGTTTCACCATGGATCAAAAGGGGTTCCTAACATGTCACCAAGTGACGACTTGTTGAGTTAGTGACCCTAGTATTAGTGGGTGACTAGTTCCTCCTTTGTTGTTGATGTGGGCATGCTTTCCTTATGGTTCTAGTGTTGAAAATAAGGTGTATGGATTCATCAACTCAACTAAGCTCATTCAACATTTTCTTGGAATAGGGAATTTTTCAACAAGAGAACATCTGAGGAAGTCATTATGAATACCTCCCTAGCTAAGAGGGAGTGCTGGATTTTGTAGCTATGGTCAGTGTTCATAAATTGTCTTAGCCCTTCAAAATTAAAAGGAAATGACAAATATGAATTTTGTCTCAAGTTGGATCCAAAAATAAATAAAAATTTAATTTCAGATTGTGAATTTTGCTCCCAAAAATGTAAGGTCGGCTACTCTAGGAAGTTCATGTCGACCTGCCCTATAGACACACCACTTTGGGTTCATCCATTCAATATATATATATATATGACATTTTGTTCTCCATCTCAAGCAAGAAGAATTTCGAACACATAAAGGTATCTTCTGGAAAATTTTCGAGATTATCTGAGGCAATACAGGGGGACGAATCTAAGGCAGTACAAGAGGACGAATCTGAGGCAGAGCTCGAAGGACGAATCTAAAGTGACCAAAATTTCAAGACGCCAAGATTTCAAGAGGGCAAATTTGTCTTTGTTTGACCAAGTTTGACCTAGGTTTGGTTACTGCTCAGTTTGACTTTGTTTTTTACTAAGAAATCAGATTGTATCTCTTGTTGAAATGGACAAATTCTCTAAGAAAAGGTTGTTGGGTTTTTCCCCTGGTTTGGGGTTTTCCCAAGATAAATTTTGTGTCTCTTGTGTTTGGTTGTCTCTTCATGATCCTACTATCATTATTGATTTACTGTTGAAGATTTTCTATGTATAATTGCTCAATGATGAATGTAACACAAATTAAACTAATGAAGAAATCATTGGAATTAATTACCAATCTAGGAAATCATGAGTGGCACCTGATGATTATATCAAGACTCCATGCCCAAGGATGATCCAGAGGACACTTGTACCATCAGATATAGTCAGTCAACAGAGTTTTTTTAACTCTACTTCTATCTTCTCATCATCTTTCTTGTACCCAAATTCCACACCCTACAGGGAATTGTAATAAGTGATACTAGTAATGATGAGTTTTGAGTCTGTAACAAGCCTAGGATGTTGGGACTCAATCAGCAAACGAGTACACCTTGGAGTGTTTTTTTTATCTGGTTAATTATCCCTTCTTTTTCAGAGGCGGATAATTTTCTAGGTTTTCTCACTCACGTTTTACCCCAAAGTCGGGGTGATGGTTTGAAAGTTGAGTCCCTGACACATCTTAGTGTCTAAAGTCGATGTATATTACCATACTAGATTACACAAAAAAATTCGTGGAATTTGGTTAGGTTTAGACAGTCATTTTTTAATTTTTTAGATTTCCCGCAGGTCAAAAACTGCAAATAAAATTGTATTTAAATTGTAATAAGTGTAGTCTAGAGAAGTTGTATGGGGTATGAATAATCAAAATTACACCTCTCACCATCAACCTTCTACTATAACACACTTTGAGGGGTTAATAGCATGTTTTGGACCCTCAACCCACTTTTCCTATGTTTAGTGGGTAATCTAACAATTAATTAAGCCAAAAATTAATTAAATGGAGAAAAATAAATATCCACACATGCTAAATGTTGTCGAAATGAAGTGAAAAATTATGGAGGAGTTAAAGTGAAGTCCCAAGGTGATGTGAACTCTTAAAATCAAGGAAAGGACATGTGATCAAATAAAATCGAATTTCTTGCATTAAATGAAAAAGCTGCTTGGAAATTCGAATTTGTGAAGTTAATGCACATTTGAGAGGATTTGGGAGAATATTTGGTGGAGCTTTTTGTGGGAAATCGTCCCCACATGGGTTACTACCCATATACATTTGCCATTCCAACATAAAATTCGAATTTGGCACAAAAGGGAAGAAGAAAATGATGTCCACTTGCCAGAATTCGATTTTTACACTTGGCATTGGAGCTCCATTCAACAAATTTGAATTTCTCTTTGAGATTGTCACCTCATGCCACTTGTTTAATCACTTCTACATTGGGACTGGCTCCAATGCCATTTGTCATTGTCATTCTTCATTGGGATTTGCTCCCAACTCTCTATATAATAGAGTCATGGGCTCTCACATTATATAATATTGTTACTAGCTATTGTGCTTGCAGAAGCACCGCTGCCTGGTACACTTTCAGAAATATCAATAAAGACTTTGGGGTTTCATTCATGAGGTGTTCCTCCTTTTCGAGTGATGAATTGTTGAGCATTGATATAATTTCGTTTACTCATGCTTTAATCTAATTTGCTTCCATATGCTCTTGTAGATTTGTAAATGTAAAGCTATCTTGCATTGGCATTTGATTTAGAAGTATGCTCTAAGTAAAGAAAGCTCTAGTTGGTTTTAAATAAATCTCTAGAGTTTCTTATCATTGTTTATTGCTAAATCTATATGGAACTAATTCTTGATTGAAGTTTTGTAGAGGGAACATCTTGTTGGGATTACAGAATCAAGCGTGAGGGGAAGTCTTTGGAGAGACCAACCCACTCTTGATACATTCTTAAAGGAGCTCTCATTTGTTCTTTGAACTTTCATAGTCTTATCTTACAAAGTGGTTTTGCAGGAATTTCGGCACATAGCTTGTACACAAGCTGAGAACTTCTAAATTTAAATCTCTTTTAAAAAACATTGTACTTCATTTCTTTCATTTGCTATCTAAGAGATTGAAGATGGCTAAGCAAAAACAAGAGTTTACTCTCACTCTTTAGATTAGCCTTTTGTAAATTATAATTGTACATATACATTTTATCTTGTTGATTTTTCCATTAATATTTAACTTATTTTGTAGCCATTGTTTGGATTGTTTGCTAACTCTTGTGTGGCAGATTTGAAGAGCAACTTCTCACAAAATCTAACAAGTGTTTGCAGGACCTTTGGCAAGTGTTGGGGGTTTGATTTCCAAGGATGTCGTGAGCCCTTTTGAGGCTTATTTTGGCCAAGTCAAGTTCACTAGAGGGCTGTCCATTTTCCTCTCTAAGTCGTGGGCATTTGGAGGAAACTCACACCTTGTTTCCCTTGCATAAGTTTTGTGAGATATTGTCACTACTTTCTCAAGAAAAGAGGTCTAGTGTCCAAGTTTCAAGCAATTATTGTGAGGACTCTCCTTGAAGCATAGTTGAGAACTTTGAAAGGCCCTCTTCTCATTGTGATATTAATAAAAAATCTAACTTGCTTGTGGGAACTTGGTATTTCTCCCATGGTATCCTATCTTCTCATTTAGAGGGAGGCTTCTCTTGGGTGGATTGACATTTGCATGGTTTAAGCTTTCATACTTCATTCACTTGCGTGCTTTAATTGAGAATTAACACAACCTCACTATCACATTCATTAAGTTAAAATTTGTTACAAATTCATTTGAGCTTTGCATTTTCTTTCTCATTGTTGCTTGGAGCTACAAGCTTACACTTAATTTGGGAATTCATCCTTTACATGCAAACATTTTATATTCTTAACAAACTTTGATTCGTTTCCATTTACCTTGGTAAATTGTTTCATGAGCACTTGAATACATGCTTCAATATTATGCTACATTGTTATCTTGAATATTAGAGAAATTTATTGTCATTGTCTATTTGGAACAAATTTTACTTTCAAGCAAATTACTTGTATCATTTTAATTCATTGATAAAACACATGCAACATTTGTAATCTAATTTTATTTCTCCAATTGAAGTTATAATTGCAACTTATGTTGAACACTATTTCATTTTCAAGCATTGCAAATCAATCTCTTTGAAGCATTTGCATGTATCATTATTTTAATTTGGGGAATTAACACAATTTGCATTTCATCTAGGCATTTTAGTGTAGGAAGGCCCCAGGCCTCATTAAAATTTTACCTCCAACATAAGTTGGTTGAAGTAGACATCTTAGGAATCCTCTACTCCTCTATTGACTCCTCACTGTGAGATCCATATCACTAGGTGAGGGTGAAGTCTGATGATTGAAGAGTTAAATTGTAATCTTGTTGGAGAACTAATTAATAAAATTAACCAAGAGCACTTTCCATTACATTTACTTTACTTGTCTCTTGATTGTTTGTGTTTTCATATGTAAAGTCTATTCCAAAAGCAAGTATTGTAATCATTTCAAACAAGTGCTTCTTTTCATGTTTCAAGTCTAATTGCATATTGATGTCTTGGTTTGGCACTTGCTTTCTTTTACATTTCCAAGTTAATTACTAATTTTTTGGTTTTGGCAAGATATGTTTCACATGTTTTGATTTATAAAGTTGATTATCTGAAAAGCATTTTGTATCTTACATATTTTGTGCTAACAATTCTTATTTACATTTCAGGGTTACTTTGTTTTCTCTTTTGAGAGCATTGCATTTTACTTTGAGCAAATATATCTTTAAATTGTTGAGTAAGTTCCTTATAAGGCACTGGTTTTATGGTTTTTTTTATTATCATATTAATGATTGGCATTGTTATTTCAAGTTGTTCACTTCATATTTGCTCATAAATCCTTAAAAGTAATCAATTTTCACTATAACACTCTCCTAGAAACTCACATCTTTTAACTTAACTTTTCATTAGGGACCACCCCCGTTAGCGAAGCTAGGAGATAGCTCAAATGGAGAGAGTCAAGATTAGTGTGACAGCGCCTTCTCTAAGTTCCCTGCCAACAACCACACCTTGTTGGGTTGAAGGCTTTTCTCACTGACTTGTAGGTAGGTGTAGGCGGCAGGGTCAACAGGTACATCTTTGAAAGGTGCCGCCTCCATCATGACATCATCTACAAAAAGGCTCACCCTCCTAGGGCACATAGGGATAGTGTTGCATCATCTAGTGTTGATTTTATTATAGCTTTGGTCGGTATTCAAGTCGGTCCATAATAAGGAAATTAATTTCTAAATTACTCAAGTCCGCTCCTAAAGAAAAAGAAATTTAATTTTGAATTTTACCTCCAAGAAGGAAAGTCGGCCCAGCCTTATGACCCACCTCTTGGGGCACTTTTAAACTATTTAAAAAGGGCATTAGCCCTTCTCATTTGAACCATTATTATCATGACCTCAGATCATCTTTATTGCTTTGTTCAACATGCGAAAAGGAGAATTTTTTGAGGCTAATCAGATATGCGAAGAAGAGGAGGATTTCTAGTCTTGTTTGCTCTATCTTCTGTGGTAGGGAAAAAGCCCTAAAGGGACCTATTACCACTCAAACCAATGGGGGACCTAAAATGGGTTCCTTATAGGGAAATTGCTAGGTTAAGGGCAACGGTGTTGGCTTAGCCAACTGTCACCACAACTAAGTCTCCCTGCTCTTTACGGACTTTCACCGATGGGAGGAGTCCCGGTAGTGTTGGGATCACTTCTAAAATATATGTCAATGGATAGGTGAGAAGTGACCCTGAAAACCCTTTCCCAAGGATGGAGTGAAGAATGGAATTTGCTTTCTCTTTAAGCAAGGGGCTGGGTGCACCAGGGGTATGGGGTGAGGATTGGAGGGTTAAGGCAGAAGGAATACGCTCATAAACGAGGTTCTCAATCGTTATAATCCTTGGGAAACTTGGACTCCCAAATGTTCCTTGACAAATAATCTTTATTGAGAAGTGGGACCACATGGAGCCAAGTGGACCCAGTCCATGTTCTGGGATGGAATGCAACAACCAATGATGTTCCGATCTTGGAATAGGTGAGGGAAAAGGATCAAACAAGAATACTTACTTCAAAAAGTCGAATTGATCTTGTTGAGGTCTAGCCTTGGAAGTTGGGGATGCCTAGGCACAGCTTGTCCCTAGAACTAGGGCTTGGGATTCTCGGCGATTCCACTTTTGGAATTGCCTTAGTTTTGGAGGAGAGGGAGGGGACCCACCAACGCAGTGGCCTATAGGATATCGAAGTTTTACCTTGGGTCAATTCCCGAGAAATTGATGCCCTAGGTGACCTAATGGGGCTAGACTTGGGGAAAAAGGGGAAAATGGTAAAAAGAGGGTTAAAATGATTACCCCTTCAAGGGACCAGTGCCTAATTCACTTGGGGATATGGACTCAAGGATGGTAATGAGTAAGAACTTGGTTTCTTGATCAAGGAGGCCCATAAAGTGAACTTCATCCAATGTTGAGAGAGAAAAGAAAAGTGACCTTCAAGCATTTATACTTCAAAGAAAACAATGCAAGCTTATCAAGACAAATAATCTCTAGGAAATTTCATTCATATAACATTGGACCATACATTAAATTAGCTAAAACGTGTTCAATTCCACATTTCGATTATGCAGCAACTAGCCCTAATTTTAGCACTATGCAGAAACAAGAATAATAACATCAAAATTTACTTAATGTTATAGAGTATATCCAACCAGCATTTTGTTCACAAGACAAAGCTCCAAGACAAGATAAATAGCCCAAATCCATATGTCAAAATTCATCCATCTCCAGAAAATATCCTCCAAGGAAAAAATGTGAAGTTCTCTATAATTAGAGAGATCCCAAGTCAAGTGATGATACAAATGAATGTATCTAACATCAATATATAGCCTCTTAAGGAATTCGAATTAGCCTATGGGCCTACATTAGTCCCTAACGATAAAATAATGTGCAAATAAAACCCCTACTGGTGACAAGCCCACCAAACTAACTCACAAGTGTAAACATACGCCTCACAAGGGGCCAAATAATAATGTGTACATGTCGTGGGGCTCTCCAAAGGCCTAATAATGTCCTGAAGTGCCATATTGAGAAATAAATTCCTTGGAATATGATGGACAAGGGGGTGGCCCCTTGTTCTCCAAGTAGTAGACCTGTGGTGCTCCCAGTGGGTCTGAGGGCATATAAATGACCCCAATGGGTCTCCATATGAACCAGAGATGCCTGCAGATCCTCTGCAAGGGTCCAAGTGGTGGAATGAATGCTGCCATGACATCGTACCAGTCCTAGGACACCTGCCAAGAGTGTGGGGCTCTTGTGGGGCCCTGTTAGGTACAATGTACCAAGCATATCACTATCATCCCAAAAGCGGATCGCTAGTAATCTCTGAGCATCCATGAAGATCCGTGGAATGTTGTCTGTTGTTGTGGAGGCCAATGGATCTCTACGCACACCTTACATGTGCCAATGTAGACCCCTGGGGGTTAGGACCCCATATAAAGAGACCAAACCCAAATGGAAACCACCTGTAATCCCGCATAAGATTCAATGCATCCCCTAGGCTTCCAATACAACTAGTCATTAGAATTATCAGGTAAAAGAGTTTACAAATCAAGGATAACAAAGTGGGCACTTCATAATGGCATGCCCTTCCATAGTGGGCTTTGTCATGTGCTAGTGCCTCCAAGCTCCAAAGGGGGTTAGCCAAGTACCTTATTAGGTGGTTCTCAACCCTTAAAGGGGAAAGTATGTCCAAGGTACAGCCCTCTAATGGGGGTGGCAGGTGATAAATAAGTGGAATGGAGTAGGGAATGAGAGGGGCAATCCTAGGCCACATATTGGGGCATAGGGGTAGCATGATAAGGGGAAGCCCACACCTAGGTATGTAATATATAAGAAGGAGCAATCGTGGTACATGAGGTTCCCCGATCTTGATTTTTTCACCCTTTTTTATGTGCCTTTTGCCTTTTATGATTTTTTTTTTAATTAACTGTTGAGGGCTCAAAGTACAAGAGCATGATGTGTAAGATATGCCAGTAATTACCCCTTTTAGGTAAGGTGGTTCATTGCCCTCCAGGGGTTGGGACAATCATGGGTTCCTGAATGATAAAGGAGGCTCATCTAGGGCCTTTGGAACCAAGGTGATGGCCATGGATTGGGGTAGAGCTCATGTAATGGCTTTTGCCCATGTGCTAATTATTTTTGTCCCAGCCATCTTTTGCATTTTGTGGTACAATTTCCTGTTAAATGTGGCCAATTATGTTTTTTCTTTTTCTTTTAATTGCTTCAACCCCCCAAGGCATCATTCTAGGCCTGACCCAAGGTGCGGGCAAGGGGATAGGCAGGTTAGCCCTATGTGGACCCAGAATGGAATGTGGAGCCAGGTGGGAGAAATGATGAATGGGGTAGAGTGAGTGGAAAGGGTGTAACATGTGCAGGGAAAGGAGCGGGACAAAACACCCAAAGTCGGGGTTTCCCAAGTAGTACCACTCTAGAACCAAATGGTCAATAAAGGAGATCCCATGAGACTAAGATCCAAGGGTAACAACCCAAAGAGATCAAGAGGACAGGAGCACAAACTAAGCCCAATCTTTCCGCCAAATCCCCCCATCAATCCATACCTTGAAGTATCCATGATAAGTAAACCCAATACTCAATTACCAAATGACAAGACATGCCTTTAGATTCAAGAGACCCACCTTCGAACATATGATCAATACAGGTGGGTGAGAGACCACATGGTTGGCTCAGGTGGCAGAGAAATGGCACAATGAGCTAGTAGGAGGCATCAAGGGGTTGTTGGCTACTGGCTGCTGGCTAAGGCTCATCATGGCGAAAAATTTCTCCTGAGGATAACACCCACAAAGTGGTGGGTAACAGGACCAAGACTCAGTGTTGTGGAGAATCATCAATCAAAGGGAGTTGTAGATCTTCATCAAGGAAAAATTGAAAGAAGAAAACCGAGTTACTTATCTATCTAAGGAAGCAAAAGAAAGGTCGAAGTTTTGGTCTGGTCTGTATGAAGAAAGAGGGTTGATCAAGCCCTACAAGAATGTTGTTCATGGATGAAGGGTTGGTTAAGCCCTAAACGTCTGATCATGGGAGAAGGGTTGGTCAAGCCCTAGGAGTTCCCAAGTTGTTCCAAGAAACTCATATTGTCCTTTTGTGAAACTGATCAATTTCTCCTAAGAAAAGATTGTTGGGGTTTTCCCTAGTCCCAGGGTTAAATTTTGTGCCTCTTGTGTTTGGCTATCTCTTCATGATTCTATTGTCATTATTCTTTTACAGTTGAGATTTTCTCTGTAATTGCTTGATGATGAATGTGACACAAGAAGAATTAATTAACAAATCATTGGAAGTAATTATCAGTCTAGAAGATCATGAAAAATCCATATGGTATCAGAGTTGGGATAAGGGATCCGCCATGAAGAGCCCAAGGATTTTGATTAGATTTGTCTGAGGCCAAACATGGAGCAATCTCGATCCTACTCCTAAGGATCCAAGCTCATATAAGAAGATGTGGAGGACAGTTTGATCTGAACATATCTTTGTGTGAAAGCACTTTCAATGCGTAGGGAATTTTTTATCTGATGAAGGCATGTTTAAATCTTAGATCTGGTTAAAAAATGAACACGTAATGATCCAGTACCTATCTAATCTTGTAAGCAATTAAGTGTGTTGTTTTGGTGTGATCGACTTCATTAACCAAGAGCGTGGTAGTATGCAACCTAATTGTGTGAGCATGGAGGAGTTATCACAATGATCGAAGAGGCGGCATTGAGAGCATATGTTGTGTAGAACGCAGTCAAAATTCTATGGTTTGATAGAAAGATTGTATGAGGATGGTTGTGTTAATTTGGCAGCTCAGTGACAAATTCCAATCATTGGACTAGCTTACTCTTTCTGAGTGGACCAAGATCGACCTTTGAAACACTAAATTTGGATATGCGAAAGTGTATTTTTGAAAGCAAGCCCACAAGTACACATTTGATCAAGTCGGCCTAGAGGACAAATTGCCCTTCCTCCAACGCCTGTAAATACAAGTCAAGGAGCCTCATTTGGACACATCATCATCACACATCTCTCTTCTAATCTTGGGTTCAATACATCTGAAAATTGTAGGGTTTTTCTCACACGTGCGAAGGAGGAGGAGGATGAAATTACAGGTGGCCGAAAATCTAAAGTATTTTGTAACTTTGACCAGTTTTGACTTTGACCTTTGGAGTAGAGTTTGACTTCGATTTTTCAGGGGTATTTCTATCCCTCTAGGCCACATCTTTTGGCACAAAAACTGAGGCATTTGGAGCTATTTGACTTGAGTTGACTGCGGGAGTTGACTGTGGGAAAAATTGCAGACTTTACCACAGAAGTTTCTCTCTTTTGTTAGTTTTCGTAACATCAGAGGTGTTCTAGTCTCAAAACTTTGTGGAGAGGCTAAAACATATGAGATCTCCATAACCCATAAATCGTTTCTGGAAATTCCACCCAGAAGGGTCTCAATTAGACTATTAGCCTATTTTTTATTTCCTAAGACTAAACTTAGGAAAAGGGGTTAATTAATCATAATTAATTGAGATAAGGTGAGAATCATCTAGAAACTCACACGGATCGACTCCGATATGATGTTAACCCTTCATTAAGTTTTAATCTTGGTTATTGGAGCCACAATAGAGGATTATAAGAAGAAGGCGAAGGATAGATGGATAATACACTTAAGGAGTTCGATTTCCTTGCAGAGTTCGATTTTCTAGATGCAGTGTCCAGAAGATTTCGAGCTTCAATAGGGAAGCAGAGATAGAGAGGGGCAGGGGCAGTGAGGTCAAAGGAAGTTTTCCAAATCCAGTGAAGTGCATTGCAAAGAGGCAAAAAGAGCCACAGTGAGACTGATGCAAGGGTTGCGCAGAAGCCTCTAGAGGCAATCCGATTTTCATAGCGAGAAGTCGAGTTCCAGTTCCAGAAGCCAGGAAAGGGTTCCAGACGACCGGAGAAACAATTTCTCAACCAGTGACAAACAAGAGCAACTGATTTAGACAAACCGTGGAAGGGACTGCACAAGGGTGACACAAGCCTGTGCGAGGCTGTTTGGAGAACTCACTTGGACCTGCAATCAGACCCCGGATTGCTAGTGGGGATGAGGGAAGTTCCTCACAATAGTTTTCTAGTCTTTTGTCTGCAAGATTGTCAGTTTTCGGCATCCAAATTGTACTCAGAAATTCCAACTGCTGCATAATAACAAAAACCCTCAACTGCTGCATTGGTTTTCCCGCATTGGGTTTTTCAGGGGACTTTTGTCCAAAAATAACTGTGTTATATTTTTATTTGTGTGTGCTAGTAGTTTCTCAATTTCCAACACTATTTTCTTCTGTTTTTTATTTGTGAAGGGTGCAGTGTGAATTAGTTCGTATTTGTCGTAGTAGATAATTGTTAAATTAAATAACAATTAGAAAAATAATTTCCAGTTGCTGCAATAGGATTTTAGTCTTGAAATTTTCACATGATATCAGAGTGTGATTGATTAGCCAGGAAGCTCAGAAGCAGAAGAAGAAAATTTTGTTGTTCAGAGGGAGAACCAGGCCGAAATTTTCTAGTGTTATCCAATGCCTAGCCAAGCAGTACAAATTGTTGGAAAAGGGTTCGATTTTCAGTTGCAGGGTTGCAGAAAATTCGGATTACCCGGAATAGTGATTCAAATAGGCAAAGGGAGCAACAGCGGCTTAGATATTCGCTGAACAGATTCCTTGGTTGGATGCAGAAGATTTTGCCTCAGTTTGTAGGAGCAGAACCAGCGTCGGGTGGAAGAGAAAAACACACACATAGGGAAATTTATCTCAGAGGGTTTCTAGACCATAAATCTGATTTTCCCAGTTGCAAATTGGCAATAACTGTGAGTAGATCTTCTCACTCTAGAAGGAAGTGCAAGTAGCAGATTCAGCAGCTGAGCAGAAGAAGAGGGAGTTTCCAGACCAAATTCAAAAATGGCCACAGTTGGGCTCAGAGATCAGGATAAGCTGGAGGGAGCCCCCAACTACGTCATCTAGAAAGATAGGATGTCCTTCCTTCTAGATGAATATGGCTTGAAGACCTATGCAGAGAATGTGGTAACAGTACCCTAGGATCCAGATGAGCACAAGGAGTACGAAAAGGAAATGGCAAAGGCGAAGAAGATGATTTTGGATGGAGTCTGAGATCATCTAGTCTCACATGTGGCAGACAAAGGTATGGCCAAGGAGATGTGGGATGCTCTCTCTAAACTATTCCAAAGTTCTTCTGAGCAGTGGAAGATGTTTCTCTAGGAGAACTTGAGGAGCATAAGGATGTAGAAGGGTGAGAGCATTGATGGCTTCCTCACCGGGATTCAAGAAGTCCAAGATCAGCGATCAGTCATTGGGGAGGAGCCCCAACCCACAGAGCTTGTACAATTGGCACTAAGCAGTGCCTCAGATGACTGGCAGGTATTTGTCCAGAGTATCTTGGGCAGAGACACCTTGCCTAAGTGGGACAGGATGTGATCCGATCTACAGAAGGAGGAGTTGAGGCTATTGAAGAATCTAAGGCAAGATGACATTATTGATTCTTCTTACTATGATAATTGCTTGTGATGTCTTTTTACTTATTATGATTATCTTCTTCTTCTTATTATTATAGTGTGTTCTTCAATAATCAAATAGCTACCAAAACAAGAAGATCAACATGATACAAGTACACAAGATGTAGGCTCCAAGCCAGGGGAAAATCTCTCCTCTTAAGAGGAAAACCCTTTAATCTCTTCTTATAGATTCTTTATTGACGAATACCAAGACCCTTGACCAACACTAAAGACCTTCCAAGACCAAGATCAACTTCTCAAGAATGTGCTTGCTTCACTGCTTTCCAAACCCAGCAAAATCTCTTCCAGCAACACTACTTCGACCTCCAGCCACAAATTTTCAGCCCTAACTGCAGATCTACAACTTCGGCCCCCTGACAGCAGCTTCTACTTTGCACGTGTGGCTAGAACTGCTTCTTCTTTGCCTCCAGCTGCCTCGCTTGACCTTATTTGTCTTCTGGATCTAGGAGGGGACTTTGTTGGCCCTTCCTTCAACTCTTTTTCACCAGATCTAACCTCAACAACGAAACCCTACCCTGGCAATAGAAACCCTAGCGAAAAATTGCAAAATTGAAACCCTCTTCTTCGCACATGTGGAGAGAGAGAGAGAGGAATCCAAAACACTTCTTCTCCTTCTTCTGCCTACTTCGCCTACTCTTTTCTACTTCTTCCTTCACATGAGAGAGGAAGGAATGAGTGTGTCCAAATGAGGCCGAACTGTCTCCTATATATAGGGCTTCCAGGGGTATGAATTCCAGCTTCTAGGCCGACTTGACAGGCTGGCGGGCCAAATTGTTCTTGGAAGGCTCAGTAAAATACAAAAAAAAATCTTTTTACAATTTGCAAGATGCTCGATGGGGTCTTCATATTATGACAATGTCCCTATTTGACTTCTTGACCTACGGCAATCCTAGAAGCACTTTCAATTAGTGGTTGACCTATAAAACAAATTTCTTGGGCAAGAAACCGAAGCTCAATAATAATAATAATCATTTTTCTTTCTTTTACAAAATACAAGAATCAAAAGTGTATTTCATATTTATGAATATCGAACCTAGTTACACTTTCTTCAACACTCCCTCTTAACTAGGGAGGTATTCATAAATGGTACATGGCTATTCTCAATACTGAAGAGATCTCAAAAGAAGAGTTGGACTAGTAATCGATCTATATAGCATCATTATAACCAACATTGTCACATAGCAAGGCCTTGACTAACAACTCTATCTCTCAATAGATCAGAGCACAATGTTGGCGAGACCAATGATTATAGACACCTTCATCATTTTCTTTCAAGGTACATACCCACCCAGGTGTTCATTGAGTATGAATTTCTAGGACTATTCTTATCTTGGGACCCCAACCCTCAAAGAATATCATTCCTCTTGCTTACTCTTATTTTGGATATCCTACCACATCCTCAAAGAGTATTCGGATGCCAGATGATTACTCAATCCTCCATTCTTTCTTCCAAAATGAAGACAAGAATGATGTGTCTATCTCGCCGTCTCAAATAGGAAAGATATGTCAACCAATCCAAGCTTGTTTCTAAAATACACAAGCTTCTTATTGGGAAGAGATTTTGTCAAAATATCAGCAGTTTGATCATTGGTGGGGATATACTTCAGCTTCAGTACACGATCTTGCACCAACTTTCGAATGTAGTGGTACTTGTTATTTATGTGCTTCGTCTTTCCATAAAATATCGGATCCTCAAACAATCTTATAGAGCTAGTATTACCACAATGTATTATGGTAGGATCTAGTGGTCTTGCAAACAGATCAGATAACATCTTCCTTAACCAAACCGCTTCCCTTCTCACTTCACACGCTGCAATGTACTCAGCCTCAGCACTACTCAAAGCCATTGTCTCTTGCTTTCTACTCATCCAAAAGACCATGGAGGATCCCAAGCTAAAACATGCTCCTATAGTGCTTCTTCCATCCTTCTCGTTGCCTCCCTAATCGAAATTAGTAAATCCTTCAAGATGAACATCTTTCCTTTTTCATACTTCAGGCAATAATGGACAGTTCCCTACAAATATCTCAGTATATGCTTGGCAGCTATCCAATGATCATGTCTTGGCTCCATTTGAAACTGACTAAGAACATTTATTGCAAAACATATGTCTGGCCAAGTATTCACCAGATACATCAAGGAGCCAATCAGTTGTCTTTATTTAGTAGGATCCACTACACTGGATTAAGAATTCCTTAACATTTTCAAGTTTGTGATCATCGAAGTTGTCATGGGTTTGCATTCCATCATATCAAACCTTTTCAATAGCTCGATCACATACTTTCCTTGTCCTAGGAAGATTTCATTCGGTTCTTGCCAGACTTCCAGTCCCAGATAATAATGCATAAGTCCTAGATCCTTCATATCAAATTCGGCTGCCAGCGTTTTCTTACACTCTTGAATTCTTTCTTCATTACTAGTTAATAGAAGATCATCTACATATAGAAGAATGATGACAGGTTTATCATTCTCTACTTTGATGTATAGATTGGGATCTGTCGTGCTTTTCCTGAAACCCAACCTTTGCAAGTATGCATCCATTCTAGCATACCATGCCCTAGGAGCTTGCTTGAGGCCATAAAGTGCCTTCTTCAATTTGCAAACATGAGTTTCTCTATCCTTTACCTCGAATCTCAATGGTTACTCTATGTGGACTTCTTCATCTATGGTACCATTCAAGAATTTTGTTTTGACATCCATTTGATGTACCTTCCATCCCATTGATGCTGCCAAAGATATCAGAGATCGGATCGTGGTATACCTTGCTGTGGGAGCAAAGGTCTCTTCATAGTCAATGCCTTCTTCTTGAGAGAAGCCTCAAGCCACGAATCTATCCTTGAATTTATCTATGCTTCCATCTGCAACATGCTTGATCTTATACAATGACTTAGAGGTTACCATTGATTTGTTTTTCCAGTCTTGGGACAATTTCCCATACTCCATTCTTCATAATAGATTGGTACTCCTCATTCATTGCATTCTTCCATTCTTGGTGTTTGGTTGCTTCTTCGAAAGTGGAAGGTTCATCTTCAATGAGCTTCGACATGTATGTTGCAGATCCTGAGTATCTTTTCGGTTTCTTGCTCTCGCTGAATCTTCCTCTTGTGGTGTGACCTTCTGCTTCTTGAAGTGTAGAAGCTAACCAGTTAGGTCTCTTTCTTCTTTCAGGGAAAGAGATTGGTTCAATGAGACCTTCTTCTTCATGATGAGAGACTTCTTCTTCCCTATTAGCTTCTTCCTCAAGCATAGGAAGGTCCTCCTCATTAGAATCGGATGGGAGACCTTTAGATTTCTTGAAGGCAATGCTCTCATCAAAAATTGCATCTCTACTTACTTCTATTTGATGTCCTTCCTTTATGTAGATCATGTACGCCTTGGAAGAGTTGTTATATCCAACAAATATTCCTTTCTTGCTTGCGGGATCTAGCTTCTTTCTTTTGTCCTTGGGAATGTGAATATATATAGGACACCCAAATATCCAGAGATGATCAATATTTGGTTTCTTCCAAGTGAAGACTTCTTCTGGAGTTATATTGCCAAATGACCTATGAGGACTTCTATTTTGAATGTATACTGCAGTCTTCATTGCTTCTCCCCATAGGAATTTCGGTAGATCTTGATCATGGAGCATAGCCTTGACACTTTTTCTATAGCTATATTCTTTTGTTCAGCTACTCCATTCTGCTCGGCATTGTATGGAACTATAAGCTCCCTCTTAATCCCAGCCTCCTTCCAGAGAGCCATGAGTTCTTTGGAAGTATACTCGTCTCCATTGTCTGACTTTAGAATCTTTATCTTTCTTTTTGTAAGATTTTCTACCTCTGCCTTGAATTCTTGAAATTTTATGAATACTTCGTCCTTCGATTTAAGTAAATAAACCCAAGTTTTCCTTGAATGATCATCAATGAAAGTAACATAATATAAATGACATCCAACTGATTTAGACATGGGACCACATACATCAAAGTGGATGAGATCTAGAATCTCTTGAGCTCTAGATGTACTATTTGCAAATGGGTTCTTTGCATTCTTTCCCAGAGCACAGCCTTCGCAGACTCCTTCATGGTCTTCTTTGAGATTTGGTATCCCATTTACAATGGAGTTTAGAGTTGACAAGATCTCGTAATTATTATTATTATTATTATCCAATTTTAAGGTCCAAATTGGTGTATGAGACCCCCTTGATTGTGGGACAAGGGACCCACCTCTGCGCAGTGATTTGACTACTAGGCCTATGAAGGCATACATACTCTACCCCCCTCTGGTTTGAACCTGTGGCCTCTTATGAGGAAACACATGCTCTTGACAACTAGGCCTACTCAAGTTGTATATGGCCCAATCTTCTATGCCAAAGTTCACACAGACTTATCTCAATGTGGACAAGTGCTTGATTTAGAGGAGATGGGAGTCTGTAGAGTCTTCCTTCTCGAACTCCTATGGTTCTAGCTTTTTCAATGCTAGAATCTTTAGCCCAAACCACTACTTTACCATCTATAAAAGCAACTCTATCTCCTTTTTCTTCTAATGATGAAACAGAAATAAGATTTTTGCACAAACCTGGAACATATAGAATGTTGTTGAGATGAATGTTACCTCCTCCTTCCAGCTCAATTGATGTAAATCCATTGCCTTTTACCAGATAGCTTTTGTTGTCACCAAGCTCCACAGAGTATGAGGACTTCCCATTGGATACGGTTTTGAGTTGCTTGTGATATTTAGTCATGTGTCTTGAAGCTCCACATTCTATCACCCATATATTTTCATCTTGAAATGTTCTAGTGAGGGTTGAGAATAATCCTTCATTCTTTGAAGATTTGAGATCTTTGGAAGAGAAGCGATTATTCCATACTGCCTTGAAACTTTTCCTGATGAGACTTGCTCATGATGAACACTTCTTTTCAAGCTTCTTCATAATAGGGTTGACCTTCCAAACCATAGTTCTAATACCATGTTGAAGAATCTAAGGCAAGATGACATTAATGATTCTTCTTACTATGATAACTGCTTGTGATGTCTTTTTACTTATTATGATTATCTTCTTCTTTTTATTATTATAGTGTGTTCTTCAATCATCAAACAGCTACCAAAACAAGATCAACAGATACAAGTACACAAGATGTAGGCTCCAAGCCAGGGTAAAACCTCTCCTCTTGAGAGGAAAACCCTTCAATCTCTTCTTATATATTCTTTATTGACAAATAACAAGACCCTTGACCAGCATTGAAGCCCTTCCAAGACCAAGATCAACTTCTCAAGAATGTGCTTGCTTCACTGCTTTCCAAACCCAGCAAAATCTCTTCCGGCAACACTACTTTGACCTCCATCCACATTGTTTCGGCCCTAACTGCATATCTGCAACTTCGCCCACCCGACAGCAAATTCTACTTCGCATGTGGGCTAGAATTGCTTCTTCTTTGCCTATAGCTGTCTCGCTTGACCTTATTTGTCTTCTGGATCTAGGAGGGGACTTTGTTGGCCTTTCCTTCAAATCTTTTTTCACCAAATCGAACCTCCACAATAAAACCCCAGCCCGACAACAGAAATCCTACTGAGAAACTACAGAATTTCAACCCTCTTCTTCACACATGTCGAGAGAAAGAGAGAGAGAGGAACCCAAAACACTTCTTCTCCATCTTCTGCCTTCTTCGCTTGCTCTTTTCTGCTTCTTCCATCGCATGAGAGAGAGTAATGAATGCATCCAAATGAGGTCAAACTGTCTCCTATATATAAATCTTCCAGGGGTAAGAATTCCGGCTTCTAGGCCGACTTGACAAGCTGGCAGGGCGACTTGGTCTTGGAAGGCTCAGTCAAATACAAATATAATTCTTTTTACAATTTACAACATGCCCGATGGGGTCTTCATATTATGACAATATCCTTATTTGACTTCTTGACCTAGGGCAATCCTAGAAGCACTTTCAATTAGTACTTGACCTATAAAGCAAATTTCTTGGGCAAGAAACCAAGTTCAATAATAATAATAATCATTTTTCTTTCTTTTACAAAATACAAGAATGAAAAGTACATTTCATATTTATGAAGACCGAACCTAGTTACACTTTCTTCAATAGAGGTAGGCTCTAGTAAAGAGTAGCATCAGCGCAGTAGCAACAAGGGCGTGAAGGGTGAGAAGGAAGAGGAAAATGTGGCCCTATTATCCAAAGGTCCCAGTCAGAGACAAGGGGAAAAGAAGAAGAAGGACCTGTTAAAGGTCAAGTGCTTCATATGTGGTGAGCTTGGCCACTACAGTACACCGTGTCCTCTCAGGAAGAAGGGCAAGACAGAGAAGTAGGACCAAGTGGCAGCATCTACAGAGATAGACAAGTTATCCTCCAGGTTGGAGGAAGAGTCTGCGATGTTTAAAACCATACCTCCAGGAGAGAGGTGAGGCAACATCGAGCTATAGTCACAGAGAGTTGCAGACATGGGCAGGGTCCATTGAGGTGTCCTCCTCATGGATCATTACCTTGTTACAGGGGCCCACAGTATTCAATAGCATGATGGATTAGTGTCAATTGATGTAGTCAGATTCCAAGGTGACAGTGGCAGACTAGTAGTAGTCAAGTGTTGAGGAGCGCAGTGCATTCTTGGCAGTAGTGCAGAGTCAGTAGCAACGCAGATTCTTCAATGACAGCGCAGTAACTAGTAGCAGTGAGAACTCAGGAGACAGATGCATCATACTAAACAAAGTTTATTCAGTATTTTGGATGCTTCTCAATTGCAGTAGTTGAAGTAGCAGGAGCAACAGACGAGAGGGAGTTGCAGTACAGATGCAGAGTTGGCAATAGTATGACAGTGTCGGCAGCAGTATGGCAGTGTCAGTGTTCATTTGGGGTAGCATCAGATGTGCTCTAGCCACGAAATTTGGTGGAGAGGTTGGGGCACATGAAATCACCAATACGCAGAAAGGGTTTGGGTAGATTCTAAACAGATCAGGAGATATTAAAATAATTAATATTTTTAATGGAGTCCCTAAGTCTAAACTTAGGGAAAATAAAATATTAATGTGTATTAATATGAATCTGTGTTAGAATGCTCCAAAAGACATGGATCAAGCCAAATCTAATCCTAGCTGTTGATTAGGGATTTAATCTTGGTCGTTGAGATGTCAATAGGAAAAGTATAAGAGGAGACTTGAGGGTCACTTGGAGAACACACCAGAGTGATCAATCATTCTATTCTCTAGAGCGGGGTTTGCTAAGAGAGATAGAATTAGTGATCAGGAGATGCAACTGAGGGGCATTTGAGTACAAAGAGACAGAAAGGCAAAGATAGTGCCGGGAGAGCAGTGCAGTAGCCAAGAAGAGTGACGCAGAGCCAACCAAGGCTCATGCAGGGCCACACAGAGGCAACCAGGAGCTGCGCAGAGCCTTAGAGAAGCCAGGGTGACTGACGCAAAGGGCCAAAGGGCTGACGGAGGGCCTCCCAAGGCTGACACAGACCCATCCGTGATGACGCAGGGCCAGCATGATGCGGAGAGGGGTTGACGCAGTCCACAGAGAGGCTGATGCTGGGTTTCTGGGGCATATTGGTGCTAAGTAGTTGCCGGAACGATTATCCGAGGTTTCAGCCAGTATATTTGTCAGAAACTGAGAGGTATTACTGCCAAGGAAATACTATGTTGGGTAGGCTAGTTTCGGCACCCAGATTGTCCTTTGATATTGCTTAATAAGAAAACCCTCAAATAGTTGCACCGATTTTCCCACATTGGGTTTTTCCGAGGACATTAGTCCAAAAATAATGGTGTCATATGGTGTGTTTGTTTTTGTTTCTTTTAGTCGCTGATCTGTAATATGTTGAACATGCACTAGTGTTTATTTTCAGTATTTACATTGTGAATAACTTGTTAAGGAAAATAACAAATAGGTAGGAATAAATCAGATAAAGTGCATGGAGGGTTTCTAACTAAGTAAACTTAGAAACTTCAACAGTGAGCAGCAGCAAAGATGCAGCATCAGAGTTGCGTAGTGGTTGGTATGCATTGGCCAAATATCAGCAACGTGACAGAGGGTGGTACAAAAACATGCTGTTGTGGCAGTATGTGCAGCACTAGAGAGAACACCTTCCTCGCTACGAGGGAGTGTTATTTTTTGTAGCATCTGAGGTGTTTTAGTCTCAAAACTTTGTAGAGAGGCTAAAACACATGAGATCTCCATAACCCAGAAATTGTTTCTGGAAATTCCACCTAGAGAGGCAAAAAGGCAAAAAGAGCCATACTGAGGCTAACGAAGGGGTTGCGTAGAAGCCTCTAGAGGCAGTTCGATTTTGTTGGAGAGAAGTTGAGTTTTAGTTCCAAAGGTTAGGAAAGGGTCCTAGATGGCCAGAGAAACAGTTCTTTAGCCAATGGCAAACAAGACAGCTACAGGAGCAGCAGATTCAAGCAGAGCATGGAAGGGACTGCGCAAGGGTGACGCAAGCTTGTGCACATGTTGTTTGGACAGCTCACTTGGAGCTGTAGTCAGAGCCCGGATTGCTAGTGGGGGTGAGGGAAATTCCTCACTATTTTTGCCAGACATTTCTCTGCAAGATTGCCATTTTTCGGCGTCTAGATTGTAATCAAAATTTCTGCATAATAATAAAAACCCTTAGTTGTTGCACAGGTTTTCCCGCATTGGGTTTTTCCGGGGACTTTTGTCAAAAAATAACTGTGTTAATTTTTGTGTGTGCTAGTATATTTCTCAATTTCTAACGCTATTATTTTCCGCAGTTTTATTTGTCAAGGTTGCAATGAGGTTTATTTAGTATTTGTCATAGCAAATAAATTGTTAAACTAATTAACAATTAGAAGAATATTTTCCAGTTGTTGCAATAGGATTCCAGTCCTAAAATTTTCACACGAGTAGGATGCATACTAGGATATGTACAAAGCCAAGACCATGGCTTTAAGGAGTACCCTCACCTAGAAGCATCGTTGCTCATCCCCCTTCACCAAGTCCATGGCTAGTCATAAAGACGAAGGATAGCATATGCTTAGTGTTCTCGATCAACAGTGTTCCCTCTCAAGGAAAGATACATTCTCCTGCACTCCAAGTTACTCCCTGAAGAATATGAACTTCAATGGCTTGGTGAGAATGTTTGCAACCTTCTCATTTCTTGAAGCCTCACTGCTTCAATTCTGCAACAAGTCATTGTTAGAGCCTCACTCCTCCCTCGGTGCTAGAGCCTCATAGCTCCCCTAGTGTTGGAGCATCAATCCTCCATCAGTGGCACCATGTCTGACAATCCTGTGGATAGCTCTTGAAGCCACACTATTTGCAATATAGACATACAAGCTGCAATATTATCGGCCACTCAGTGCAATGGACGTCTGTTACCGGCTCATCCAGGAAATCAAAGCAGACTTCAAGCTAAAGCAGCACCCTAATCAGCCCAATCAGATTTGTATTCCATGTAGTCTCAAATCATCACTGGAGGCATATCTCAATCCAATCACATAATCATCAGCAACCAACTCAACAGCAGAAAAGGGTAGCCATAGACAAATCCATTAGACAATAAGAGGCTTCTCACAGAAGAAAACATCACCAACCAACTTCACAAGTTAGCTACATTTCCAGCTTCAATCAAGGCCATCTGTGTCACACAGGCTACCACAGCACTTAGAAGTTAGAAGTGCTCTTCTGTTTCTCAAGTCAACAAATCCATGTATCGAATAACGAGTCCAATTTCCTCAAGTCATTATCAAGCATGTGTCTCACAGAAATTTCACCGAGTTCTTTATCAAATCCCTCTTTTACTGGACAAGGAGCACCTTGGTCCTTATCACAGGCTCTTCTTCAACATATTTGGATCAGCATTAGTCTTCAAGATTGGAAGTCGTGACAAACTTCATTTCTTCATGACTTAAAAGAACAATGGTTGATCTAATTTGCTACCTCTAAGTCTAAAAGCTCATCCAATCATGAGTCTTCTTGTCTTTGTTCTTCCATACATCTTAATCCGCTGCCATAACCCTTGCAGTCTTCAATATGCACCTGCAATCATCATCAGAAGGCCATGGAAGAATAAATATAGGCAAGCAAGAAATACAGAGACAAGAGACTCATAATGAATTAATAATAGAAATAATCAAGAAGTGCATATCTCTTGAGAATGTGCCAGCTCACTCTTGATGTAATGTTCCAAAATAGGAAAAACAGTGATATGCAAGCAAATAACAATTTTTACCACAAAAATTTCAAAACAATTAGAAAACGCCCATAACTATCAAAAATACGGAAGCAGTTGGGCCATTTTATTATAAACTGGTGCAAGAGTACAAAATATGGAAGGAATGCACCTGGGCTTGCCTCAAAGGCAAGCGGAGCAAAGCCCAGGTGAAGCAATGACAACCTGAGGCTACAATCAACTGACCAACTGCTGCACTGCGCAGTCCCCAATAATTTTGCACTGTCTACTGCAAAGATATGGTTGAAAACCCCACCTTTGGTGCTCAGAAAATTCTACAAATTTATATCTAGGCTCCTCAGGCAAAACCCACAAAAACCCAAAAATGGTTTGGCTTGATTTTGACCTCCCAAAATCAACCCCCAAATGGCACAACACAGTCCCTAGCAATTTTGCATTGTCTGTTGCAAAAATATGGCTAAAAACCCCACCTCCAGTGCTCAGAAAATTCTGCAAATTTATATCTAGGCTCCTCAGGCAAAACCAAAAAAAACCTTGAAATGTTTTGGCCTGATTTTGAACTCCCAAAATCGATCCCCAATAGGCACTACGCTTTCCAATAGTTGTTGAAGCACATTGTTTGTCAAACCACCAGCAAAATCCTTTCCAGACACTCCTGAAATGTAGCAATCAACTCCACCAATACTTCCCTTATTTCTCCCGACAAGCAATAGCCCCAATGGTTGAAACTCTATCTCCCACGTATGCCCAGTTTTTCTTTTCTGCGTTGGCCACGGAATCTACAAAATCACTCCTAAATATTGTTGCCACTTCCAACCCTCAAACTTACCCAATAGCCAACAGATCTATTGAGCCTTCTTCTCCTAATTTCTCCCAGCGATAGCCCTCCGAAAGAATGTTGCAATGACCACACTAGATCCACTACTATGTCCTCCAGAAATACGCACTAATGGGGTGAACTAAATATGAATGTTGGAAATCTCTCTACAAATCTCCTCTGGATGATAATGGATGAACCTCTCTAGGGTGACACTCGAAGTCCCCTGAAGAAATGGTGAGTTCTCCACTTGGAAAAATCTCGTTAAACAACAAGTGACCCACTAAACAGCTCGAGCAACAGAATCAAATTCGATAAGCCAAGAATGCCAAATGAAATGTGTTGCCTTCCTTTTATAACTTCCGTGGAGCCTTTCTTCCTGCCTTTTCTTCCTGCTCATGCATTTCGAATCATTAGCTTAGGGAGTGCATATTTCTTATGTGGGTGGTCCCCACATATCATTAATAAAACAAAATAAAATAAAATTAACTTGTCTCTAACTCCCAAGTCTTCTATCAAAAATCAAATGGGCACCGTCTTCACCAAAATTGGCCCCCAAAACGTAGAAATAAATCATGTTCCAAAATAATTTAGGAAGGGACATTGCACTCCTCCCCGCCAAAAATTGTTTGTCCCCAAGCAATGCCTGAACAAGTGCCCTCTCTAACTGTTGATCACCACTGTAACCACAAATAATACCAGGGTCCCAAATGTACCATTGAGTCATCTCCAATCCCAGCATTGTCCCGACATGAAGGAATCCCTCGATACCAAAAGCCCTCTGCGTACTAGCAATAAGTAGAGCATCATGATAATGTAGGACTCTGCACAACTCCCCATGAAATTTCCCTATTTAGTCCATCTCATGTACTACAAGAGTAAACTCCTAAAGATGCAATCTAATCCTGGTGGGATTGAACCCTCGTCTACCCAGGCTTCCCCTGATCTCCTCTTGTCGATCACCCTGCCACACCAGTGAAGTTCCCCAAACCATCAACGAATCACTAAAACCAAATGGAAGATCTGGATGACCCTCCCCTGTAGAAACCAGCTCACCTCTATGGGTAGC
This sequence comes from Pinus taeda, assembly GCA_000404065.3. Classification (NCBI taxonomy): domain Eukaryota; kingdom Viridiplantae; phylum Streptophyta; class Pinopsida; order Pinales; family Pinaceae; genus Pinus; species Pinus taeda. The sequence goes on along the minus strand of APFE031537600.1, from coordinate 269,638 downwards.
TGAACTGCGCAACCTTGTTATGCTAGAATCCCCTACCCGTCACAGAAGGAACCTATCCTGTTGCTTAGCATGCTCGTACCAGAGCCTCCTCTCCCATAACTCTTAGCCATAATCTATGTGATGATCGAGGCTAAGCCAATCTTGCCAAGGCGATTCAACAGTGCTAACGCCTATCACTCCATGGCTAGCCCCAATCCTGAGCAACAATTTGCCTCGTCCTATGGTGAGGGCTTCGATTATCCCCCATGTATCCACCTGTGAATGAATCAGTCCGCCTGTTATCCCGACCATGCTCATTGAGGAGTGTAGTATCCCACCAATCCACTGGATCCCATAACCATACTAGAGGTCCACAACCACCAATCCTCTTTGCCTGCCGCTGTGATATGTTGTTAACTATTGAGACCCCTTTGTGCCCTGTCTCTACCTCCTGTAGGTATCCAATAGGTAGGCACCGAGCATCAAGAACCTATGGCGCAAATATCCAGCTGCTTTGTGCCTGCCAAATCACACAGCAAGATCTTCTATCCCAACTCCAAATGATGTGCCCGGGTACTACCAGAAGCCTAGGCATCATCCTGCCAACAAGGACTACTATCTTCCGCACCTCTTGCTCACCTAACGCCTCTAGTTGTCTTGTTGATAAAGCACCATGTAACTCCCTCTCGGTCACCTCCCCAAGTGTGAGCCTAGAGGTGGAACATATGCTACCTCGACAATCAGACATGCCATCCCTAATCCTGTAACCGTCAACTCGTGCATCTACCAAGTGTCTCAACTAGAGAGTCTCCTCTCGGCCCATGACACACGGTGTCTCATCCCACTGCCTAGAGTGAGCCTCCCATGCCCTGTTGCCTGAATGGAGAGTGTCAAAAGGCAACAGCCAAACCCTCTTTGACTGTAAGCAACACTGGAGGATGATGGGTGGGTATGTCCCAAAGAGTATGATCAAGAGTCTATCGGAATGCTCAAGAGTAATCCTACGGATGACCCTCTCTCCATCTCACATCTGTTGATAACCCCCTCGAGGCCTTGCCTCCACTAAACATGGTGTCCCCAGATGCTCAACAATGTCCTCATCGATCTAAGGTAAGTTGCGTCTAATGGTACACCTATTGTTCCTATCCATAAGTCTCCCTAGGGCCAATGCTCCGAGAGCCCATTGCGTCACATCATGTGTCACTGTACCACGCAACCTGTCCCTGTACACCACTGGATACCCCCGACTACGACTATACCATCCTGTACCATCTTGTGTCCTGCTTGTGTCACTGCACCTGTCACTCCCCACACGTCCTCAATGCAATGCGAGCCACTCCTCCTACCCCATAGTGTAAACCAGCATGTTGTTGTATACCACCATGCATCTCCATGCTCCTTTGCAGGCCACTGCTCCTCGCTGCATAGCCCTGCACACCACTGGGTGCTCTGGCCTAGAATTGGGTCTGTATGCATCAGACCACATCCCTCTATATAACACTAGAAGCTACGACCTGACTCTATTGAGTCTTGTGTACCACTGCCTACTGTCATACCACCCTGTGACATATGTTATCTCGCATGTGCCAAAGTGTCTGCCACTCTGCTAGTGACCCCACCATGACACGTATCATATCCCCTCGTCCATCCCGGTAGACCTGAGAAACTTAAATCTACTACATCTAGAGGGGATATCTCTACTGTGTCAATCTTGTGTGACCCCTGAGTCCTAAACCTCAACGAGAGAACATCGTCTCCATACAATATCCGGTCTAGTGGCCTATGTTAGGTTTTGGTAGCATCGGAAGTGCTCTAGCCTTGAAAATTGGTGGAGAGGCTAAGGCACATAAGTTCTAAAGAACCCAGAAACCATTTGGTGAAATTCCATCCGGACTGTATCTTATTAAAATAATTAATATTTTTAATGGAGTTCCTAAGTCTAAACTTAGGGAAATTAAAATATTAATGAGTATTAATCAAAATATGGGTAAGAATAATCTAGAAAGCAGATCAGGTCATGTTTTAATCTTAACCATTGATTAGAGACTTAATCTCGGCCGTTGAAGACTCAACAGCAAAAGTATAAAATGGAGGCTTGGAGTTCATTTGAAAACACACACAGAGAGATTGAGGAAATCAATTTTCAAAGGTGAGAAGTTCTCAAGAAGAAAATCGATTGGGGAGATCTTGCAGCTGAGGGCCAGAGAGAATCCAAGAGGACTTTCTAGAAAATACAGAACAAAGAGGTGGCGAGAGCTTGCAAAGAGGCAGCGCAGTAGCCGGGAGAGTTGACGCAGAAAAGTTCCCTGTCACGCAGAATCCAGAACTGTCGGGGAACGGCCGGAACTGCCAGAACAGCCGGGAGAGTTGACACAAAGGCAGCGCAGTAGCAGGGAGAGATGACACAGAAAAGTTGTTTGTCACGCAAAATCCAGAACTATCGGAACTACCTGGAACTGTCGAAAAAGCCGGGAGAGCTGATGCAAAGAACAGAGAAGGTGACGCAGAGCTGACGCAAAGCCAACACAGAAATAGTCGGGGTTAGCCAGTCTTGTGCCAGATTAGCCGGACTTCTGCCGAGTGAAGTGAGCTAAAACTCACTGAGATTTTCTGCCAGTATTTTCTCTGTAAAGGAATGCTAGATGAGCATCCTAGATTTGTATTCAAATATTTCTCCTGCATAAAAATAAAACCCTCAGAACGGATGCACTGGTTTGGCCGCATTGGGTTTTTCCGGGGACTAGTGTGTCCTATGTATCTTGTTCTTTGCTCTGTTTTCTGTTTCATGAGATCAAACATTTAATTAGGCTGCAGAAGTAATTTGCTTAGTATTCAGAAGAATAACTTGATGAATGTAATTTAAAATCAAGTAGGTGAAGTAGATTCAGATTTGCTACAGCAGGGGTTCCTTCGAGTCTAGGAATTTTCACATGGTATCAGAGCATTGATTTTGAAACAGAAAGAGCAGATCCAGTGCTCAGCAGTGAGGTTGAATGTTGCACTTGGCAACAATTTGAATCCCCTTGAAGGGATTGCACAGTCCTTGCTGGGAAGTAGATATGAGGAAAACTCTCTGAGTGAGACGACAAGGGTACGATTTCTAGTTTGTGAGTTTGCAGAGGTAGAGGGAGTGATGCAAAGCCTCAGCGCATTGCTTGAAGGGCGCAGTTTCGACCAGGGCAGAAATCTGCTGGAAAAGAACGAAGACACGTAGAAAGGGAATTTTCTCCTCAGAGAAATTTCCACTAGAAAGTTCGAATTTCCCACTTGCTGAGCAGTTGAGCAGTGCTAAGTAGTGACTAGAGGAGTTAGTTCGACAATTGAGTGAGATGGCATCGCATGGGATCAGAGATCAAGACAGGTTGCAAGAAGCCTCCAACTATGTCATATGAAAGACCAGAATCTTAGTTGCTCTGGAGGAACATGACCTCGAGACCTACGTCAATAGTGTTGTAGCTATTCCTACTGACAAAGATCAAAAGAAGAAATACAAGGTCGAGCAGGGAAAGGCAAAGATGCTCATTCTCGATGGAGTTCAGGATCATGTGGTCTCACACTTGCAGGGCAAGGATATAGCTTGAGATATGTGGGAAGCCTTGTCTTCTCTATATGAAAGCTCTTCCGAACAACGGAAGGTGTATTTGGAGCAGAAGTTGTAGCAGACATTGATGCAAAAAGGAGAAGAGGTGAACCTCTATCTTCAACGTCTTCAGGACACTAGAGACCAGCTTGCTGCAATGGGGTCCACTCCTCAGCCAAACGTGATGGTGAGGATAGCCATGAATGGAGTCTCGGATTAATTGCAAGTCTTCATCCAAAGCATAATGGGTAGAGAAAAACTACCTTCATGGGAGGAGATGTGGGCGACTCTTCAACAGGAGGAGTTAAAGAGGGACCTCGTGAAGGTCAACCTCAATGGCAGCAGTGGAGGTGGGACAAAGACGAAGGAGGAGGAGGAAAATGCAGCTCTAGCATCGAGGGACAGCAAAATCCGAAGCGAAAGAAGGACATTTCAAAGGTGAAATGTTTCAGTTGTGGGGAGATGGGCCACTATGCATCCCAGTGTCCTTTGAAGAAAATGGATAAGGATGAGAAACATGATCCTAAGGTTGCTTCAGCAAAGATTGACGAGGATGAATTTCCCATGAGTGCCCACACATCTCCAGGAGGGAGATGGGGCGATATTGAGTTGTAGTCAAGAGGACTACATGTGGGCAGGATCCTTGATGAGTCCACCTCTTGGATCAATTCCTTGCTACAGGAGCCCAAGATTCGGCGGTAGCGAGATGGACTTAGTGTCAGATGATGCAGTGGATTATTTGGAGGACAGATGCAGTAGCTTGGGAACAGAGGTTAATCAGCGCAGAGTGAGGTTGGCAGTAATGCATATAGCAAAGTGCAAAAGTTAGCAGCAGTGCAAAAGTCAGCAGCAGTGCAGAAGTCTCAGAGGGTCAGAATCAACAACACTCAAATTCCAACATTCATTATATTATGTTGAACACAGTTAAGTTCAACTAATTTTGGATGTTTTTCAATTGCTTCTCTCAACAACCGAGTTGCAATATGGATGCAGTGCTAGCAATGGCAGTGTTAGAATCATAGCAGACGCAACGTTTGAGAGGGAGTTGTAGTATAGATGCAGCAATCGCAGTGACAGTGTCATGAGTAGCAGTAAAGTAGCAGCAGCAGCACAGTGTTGGTGGCAGTAACAGTGCCGAAAGGAGGTGCTTCAGAAACAGAGCAACATGCAGGTGGACATTATTGCTAGAGCACTTTCCTTGCTAAGAGGGAGTGTTAGTTTTTGGTAGCATCGGAAGTGTTCTAGCCTTGAAAATTGGTGGACAGGCTAAGGCACATGACTTCTAAAGAACCCAGAAACCGTTTGGTGAAATTCCTCCTGGATTGTATTTTATTAAAATAATTAATATTTTTAATGGAGTTCCTAAGTCTAAACTTTTAAAATATTAATGGGTATTAATCAAAATGTGGGTGAGAATGATCTAGAAGGCGAATCAAATCATGTTTTAATCTTAGTCGTTGATTAGAGACTTAATCTTGGTCGTTGAAGACCAAACAAGAAAAGTATAAAATGGAGGCTTGACGTTCATTTGAAAACACACACAGTGAGATTGAGTAAATCGATTTTCTGATGTGAGAAGTTATCAGGAGGAAAATTGATTGGGAAGATCTTGCAACTAACATGTAGAGAGAATCTAGGAGGAGGACTTTCCGGAAAATACAAAACAGAGAGGCAGAGAGAGCTTGCAGAGAGGAAGCGCAGTCGCTGAGAGAGCAGAGGTGGAAAAGTTGTCTGTCACGCAGAATCCAGAATTGCTAGAATTGTCGAAACTGTCGGGACTGTCAGAAACTGTCGGAACAACTGGGAGAGCTGACGCAGAGGACAGAGAAGGTGATGGAGAGCCAGCGTAGAAATAGCTAGGGTTAGCCAGTCCTGGTCCGGATTAGCCAGAATTCTGCCGAGTGAAGTGAGGTAAAACTCACTCAAATTTTCCACCAGTATTTTTTGTATAAAGGATTGCTAGATGAGCATCCTAGATTTGTATTCAGATATTTCTCTTGCATAATAATAAAACCCTCAGAATTGCTGCACTAGTTTTCCCGCATTGGGTTTTTCCAGGGACTATTGTGTCAAAACATAAGTGTGTCCTATGTATCTTGTTCTTTGCTTTGTTTTCTGTTCCATGAGATCAAACAGTTAATTAGTGTAGGTTGCAGAAGTAATTTGCTTCAGTATTTAGAAGAATAATTTGATGAATGTAATTTAAAATCAAGTAGGTGAAGTAGATTCAAATTTCCTGTAGTAGGGGTTCCTTTGAGTCTAGGAATTTTGATAGCCTACCCATGCCACCTCCTCCAACTAGCTCCTGCGAGAGAATGCTAATCATCTTTCACGCCCATGTGTAACCAACATGCCAAAACAACCAATGGAGTCTGCTCACAAACCACCTGGCCACTAGCGTTGACTAGAACTCCCCTAAGGAATGCATGCGCTCAGGCACTGGGTTGACTACCTCATCAATGCCATAGCCATCCCACATGTCTGATATCGAATAGGAAGTCCCGCCTGGATCCCAATGCCAACCTGGGCCTCCAGTACCCTCGATGTCTGAGAGTTCCCACTGAGCCTCACTCTGAACTACGACCATCTCCATGAGTCTAGCCCACTCCACCGGGTACTAACTCAGAATCTCTCGCCATCCAACCCCAAGAGAGGGATCAAATGCACAAACTCCAGCACATCGAACAAGCCCTCCATCCTGTGAGTGTTGCACCCTACGCAACTCATGTCTCCTCAACTCACCATCTTGGCCAACACATAAAATTTGTCGGGGGGTCTCTACATCTCTCTCTCCGTGGTGTAAAGGTAGTCTAGAAATGTTGCATGATATAAGCTCGAAGAGAGCTACTATCTAGAACTACTACAACTTTGTTGACGATTTGTGCATCTATCTGCTCTAAGTCAGTGTTTGGCCCCAAAGAACACTGCTTGTCCTCCTCCACCATGGGCTCAACATAAGTCACAAACTACCCCTCCATGACTAGCTCACGCCCTTCTATGTGCTCTCCATGTTGTTGTAGGTGACTGTCATCGCGCAACTTTGTCGTAGATCTGGATGCCTCTCTACCTATCGTCTCCTCATAAAGGGATACCTCAACAACGTATGTCACCTCCTCAATAGTGGACATGTTTTTGTCTCCTGGCACCTCGTCAATGGATGGCTCTATGGGTGTATGCTCTATTCTCTCCCCCAAGGTGTCAACTAGTGCTATCAAAGAGGCCTCCAACAATGGTGACTCTTGTGCCATACTAGGTATACCAATGTGCTCCTCACACTCCCGTGTGTCCTCTACCTCATGTTCAATCTCCTCGTAAGGCCCCTCATATCTAAAGCCAAGTCTCCACCAGCAGAAGTGCCTTCTAGTCTCACCCTCTAACTGTTCCTATCCTGTCTTCTCCTTTCGAGGAGATCTGGTGTCCTGAGTCTGTCGATTTACCCCACATGGTGTGGATGGTTGCACCCCCACAATCTATGTACCTCTAGTGTCTCCGCTGTAAGGATGAGGATCGGTTTGGTCTGTCACCCTCCTCAACTGGGCCAATCTCTCAATGTCCCAATGGATTCGACCCCAAAATTTTTGCACACTGAATTTCTCATGAGCCATGGGTTTGTCTATGGTTTCACCCATTATTATGCCTACATACCCGAATCCTCCATGATCTTACTGGTTACTCACAGTTGGGCCAAGATCATGCTTTGATACCATTGTAATGTTCCAAAATAGGAAAAACATTGATATGGAAGCAAATAACAATTTTTACCATGGAAATTTCAAAACAATTAGAAAACGCCCATAACTATCAAAAATATGGAAGTAGTTGAGCCATTTTATTATAAATCGATGCAAGAGTACAAAATATGGAAGGAATGCACCTCGACTTGCCTAAAAGGCAAGTGAAGCGAAGCCCAGGTAAAGCAATGACAACCCAAAGCTACAATCAACTAACCAACTGCTGCACTGCGCAGTCCCCAACAATTCAGCATTGTCTGCTGCAAAGATATGGCTGAAAACCCCACCTCCTGTGCTCAGGAAATTATGCATATTTATATCTAGGCTCCTTAGGCCAAACCCTCAAAACCCAGAAATGGTTTGGCCTGATTTTGACCTCCCAAAATCGACCCCCAAAAGGCACCCTGCAGTCCCCAACAATTATGCACTGTCTACTGCAAAGATATGACTGAAAACCCCACCTCTGGTGCTCAGAAAATTCTGCAAATTTATATCTAGGCTCTTCAGGCAAAACCCACAAAAACCCAAAAATGGTTTTGCTTGATTTTGACCTCCCAAAATCGACCCCCAAAAGGCATTGCGCTTTCCAATAGCTGTTGAAGCATGTTGTGTGTCAAACCACCAGCAAAATCCTCCCCAGACACTCCTGAAATGTAGCAATCAACTCCACCAATACTTCCCTTATTTCTCCTGGCAAGAAATAACCCCAATGGTTGAAACTCTATCTCCCACATATGCCAAGTTTCTCTCTTCTGCATTGGCCACAAAGTCTACAAAATCACTCCTGAATATTGATGCCACTTCCAACCTTCAAACTCACCCAATAGCCAACAAATCCATTAAGCCTTCTTATCCTAATTTCTCTCGACAATAGCTTTCCAGAAGAATGTTGCAATGGCAACACTAGATCCACTACTACGTCCTCCAAAAATACGCACTAATAGGGCGAACTAAATACAAATGCTAGAAATCTCTCTACAAATCTCCTCTGAATGATAATGGATGAACCTCTCTAGGGTGGCACTCGAAGTCCCCCGAAGAAAGGGTGAGTTCTCCACTTGGAAAACTCTTGCTAAATAGCAAGTGACCCGGCTAAACAACTCGAGCAACATAATCAAATTCAATAAGCTAAGAATGCCAAATGAAGTGTGTTACCTTCCTTTTATAACTTTTGTCAAGTCTTTCTTCCCGCCTTTTCTTCCCTCTCATGCATTTTGAATCATTGGCTTAGGGAATGCGTATTTCTTCTGTGGGCAGTCCCCACATATCATTAACAAAACAAAGGCCTCTAACTTTCTATCAAAAATCAAATGGACCCCCGTCTTCACCAAAATTGGCCCCCAAAATGTAGAAATAAATCTTGTTCCAAAATAATTTAGGAAGGGACATTACACTTGATCTTGTTAGTTTTTGTAGCATCAAAGATGTTTTAGTCTCGAGACTTTGTGGAGAGGCTAAAAGACAGGAGTTCTCCATTATACCCAGGAATCGTTTCTCAAAATTTCACCTAGAAATGTCTCAATTAGATTATTAACCTATTTTTTAATATTTCTTAAGTCTAAACTTAGGAAAATTGGTTAATTAATCAGTATTAATTGAGAAAAGTGAGAATTATCTAGAAACCCACACAGATCGACTGAGAAATAATCTCAGCCATTGATTATGTTTTAATCTTGGCCGTTGGAGTCCCACATTGAGATTATAAGAAGAAGTTGATGGGTAGATGGAAAAACAACATTGGTGACACTAAAGATCAAATGCCTTGGGCAATTCAATTTCTCCAGAGATTTGCAGCAGTTGTCGAAAGAGTTCGAGCCAAACAAGGAAAGCAGAGATAGAGAGTGGCAGAGATAGTGAGTCCAGAAGAATTTTACCAGTTCCGGAGAGACAGACAGAGGAGGTCGAGATTTTCTCTAGGGGGTTGCGCAGAGGCAGCGCAGCGACTCAAGAGAGCAATTCAATCCAGCTAAAGAGGAGCTCATTCTCAGTTCCAGAGGCAAGGAATATTTTCTAGAATGTCGGAGAGACAATTTCTCAGTCAACAGCAGGCAGGACGGCTAGATTGGAAGTTGATTTAGGCAAAGCACTTGAGGGATTGTGCTACAGTGACACAAACCCTGCATAGAGCTGGTTGGACGGCTAGCTTTTCATAGGCAGTCATTGCTCGGAGAGAGGGTAATTTCCCTCAAATAATTTTTGCCAGTATTTCTCTTGGACAGATTCGCTAGTTCGACAATATTTATTGTACTCATAATTTCTCACAATCGCTTAATAATAAAAACCTTCAGCTACTGCACCGTTTTTCCCAAGTTGGGTTTTTCTGGGGACTTTTGTCAAAAAATAACTATCATAATTTTGTGTGTGTGTCAGTATTTTCTCAGTTTCCAATTTATCTTCCACATTATTTAATTTTGTGAAAATTGCAATGTGATTAATTTGTTGTTGTTGTAGCAATAAACTGCAAAATTAATTTACAGTTAGAAGAATTAATTCCAGTTGTTGCAATCGACTTTCCGTAGTGAAAATTTCACATGGTATCAGAGTGATTTTGATCAGACAAGGAAGCGAAGGAAGAAAAAATAGTTGTTCAGAGGGAGAAGCAGGATGAATTTATGGTGGTTGCGCAGAGCCTGAACCAAGTAGTGTAAATTGCTACGCAGATCGATTTTTCAGTGCAAGTTGGCAGAAAAATTCGGCTTACTAGTTTGAGTGATTCCAGCGGGCAATGGGGAAGTTGTAACTCAGATTTTCGTTGAGCAAATTCCTTGCTTGGGTGCAAAAGGGTTTTGCAACAGTTTGCAGTAGCAGAGTCAATATCAATTGGAAGAGGAAGCGCACAAATAGAGAGAATTTCTCTTAGAGGGTTTCTAGTCCAGGTATCCATATTTCCACTTGCAGTCAATAGTAGCTGCAAACAGATTTTCTCACTCCAAAAGGGAGTGCAATTAGTAGATTCAACAGCCAAGCAAGGGGAAGAGGGATATTTTCATACCAGATTCAGAGATGGCCACAACTGGACTTAGAGATTAAGATAGGTTGGAGGGAGCCTCTAACTATGTCATCTGGAAGGCTAGGATGTCCTTCCTACTAGATGAATATGGCCTAAAAACCTATGCAGAGAATGTTGTGGTAGAACCGATAGATGCAGATCAGCTCTGAGAGTACAGGAAAGAGATGGCAAAGCCGAAGCAGATGATCCTGGATGGAGACCGAGACCATATAGTCTCGCATATATATGGCAATAACACTGCCAAGGAGATGTGGGATGCTCTGGCTCAGCTATATCAATATCCTTCCGAGCAGCGGAAGATGTTCCTGCAAGAGAAGTTGAGAAACATCAAGATGCAAAAGGGTGAAGGCATAGATCCCTTCCTCGCTAGAATTTAGGAAATCTGAGATCAACTTGCAGCTGTTGGGGAGGCGCCTTAACCTACAAAACTTGTGTGTTTGTCCCTAAATAGTGTGTCAGAGGAACGGCAAGTCTTTGTCCAAAGCATCTTGGGACAAGACACATTACCAAGGTGGGATAGGATGTGGTCAGCCTTGCAGCAGTAGGAGATGAGGCTGTTGAGAAATGTAGGGGGCAACAAGTGCAAGTGATTTCTCTTACTTTAATGACTTTTTGTGATGTATATTTACTTTACAAGATTAACTTATTTTTTCCTTTATTATTATTAGTGTTCTCTATCATCAAACAGCTACCAAATCATAAAGAACAATGAGACAATAGGACACAAGTTATAGGAAATCAACCAGGGCCAAAACCTCTCCAACTCAGAGGAAAACCCATCAGAGTCCTTCTCTTCATATAGAACTTCAATTAACGAATTCCAAGTCCTATGACCCTTGACCAAAACCATCCAAGACCAAGTCGTCCTTACTTCTTGATGAGCTTTTCTTAATAGCTTCTAGCAACAAATTTCGACGTTCCAGTAACTTCAACCCCAGCGACAATTTTTACAACTTCGACCTAGCAGCTTCAGCAACTTTGACCCCAGCAACAATTTATGCAACTTCGACCTAGCAGCTACAACAACTTCGACCTAGCAGCTTCAACAACTTCGACCTAGCAGCTTCGACCTTGATGCAGCTTCAGCAACTTCGACCTTGATGCAGCTTCAGCAGCGTCAACCTAACAACTTCACAGATTTGATCTAGAGGCAGCTTCGACCTTGCAGCTTCACAGCTTCAATGTAGCTTCAAAATTTTGTCTAGCTCAAAAAAGGTAGAAACCCTAACGAAAGAGGGAGAGAGAGGCCCAAAACTTTGATCTTGATCTTCTTCTTCTTCATCGTCCTTTTCCAGCTTCTATCTTGAGGAGTTAGAACTTGCTTGAGTGTGCAAATGAGGTTGAATTCCTTCTTATTTATAGGCTTGTGAGGGGTATAAATTGCTCTCTTGAGGCCGACTTGTCCCTTCATGTGAGTTGACTTAATCTTTGTGCCATGACGAGGTCTTGGTGTGTCTTTTGACTCTATTTTGACTCAATAACTTTTTCTTTACAATATGTAACATGCCCAAATGGGTCTTCAATACATGACAATGACTCAATTGACTTTATCACAAACCTAGAAACACTCAATGGGAGCTTGACCTAAAAATAAATTTCCCTTGAGCATGAAACCCATGCCTCAAGAATACAAATTATAAATTATTTTTCTCTTTTCATTGAATACATAAAATCATGATTACATATGTCATTATGAAGACCGAACCTAGTTACATATTTCAACACCCCCTCTTAACTGGGAGGTATTCATAATCCATACAAGGTACTTCGACATTCTCAATCTAAAGAATTTTCATAAGAACAGTCGGGTTGGTAACCCATCTCTATAGCATCATATCATCTAGCATTGTCACCTAGCAAGACCTTGACTAGCAGCTCTATCTCTCCACAGGATCAGAGCACAATCTTGGCAAGACCAATGATTTATAGAGACCCTCATCATTGTCTCTCTCAGAACATACCCCACCCAAGTTCTCTCAGAGTATGTTCCATTAGGACTATTCTTATCTTGGATTCCCAGTCCTCAAAGAATATCGGTCCTATACGACTACTCTTATCTTCGATGCCCTACCACATCTTCAAAGAGTATCAAATGCCAGATGCTTACCCAATCCTCCATTCTATCTTCCCAGGTAAAGACAACAATGATGTGTCTATCTCTCCCTCTCAATTAGGGAGTATATGCCCATTCCAGTGCAGGAATGTACCCATTCCTATAAATGGAATGTACCCAAGCTCCCTCTTAATCAGGGACTTGACCAGGGACTTGCTTCCAGCAGCTCTCTAAGTGGAGATCATGGGACAACCAGCTGCTTGAAGAGCTCCTCCTTTCGATCTCATGAACTTATTTTTCTTTATTCAGGAGTCTTCATCTTTTTGGGACTTCTTCATAGGGCATCGTGTTGAAAAATCTAGGGCATGAATAGTTAAAAGATTTCTCTGCTTGATAATTGCTTGTGATATACTTTTGCTTCTTAACTTATTGTCTTTTCTTCGTTATGTTGTTATTGTGTTCTTTTCATCAAGACAATTACCAATATTCATAATAAAAGACAAGTGATACATTATGTAGGCTTGTCAACCAAGGCCAAAACCTCTCACCTCTTGAGAGGAAAACCCGATCAAAATTCTTCTATATCTTCAATTGATGAGTACCAATACCATGACAAAGACCCTTGACTCTAGTATCCTCCCAAGAACCTTGTCACTAACCTTGATGCTCTGCCTCTTCTCTTTCTCGACTTTCTTCTTGATCTCGAACTGCTCTCCTCGACTCTTTCTAGAGAAACTTGGTCTCTATCCTTCACACTGCTTCTTCTTGACTTCCTTTAGAGAAACTCGATCTCTATGATCTCACTGGCTTCCTCAAGAGAATCTCGGTCTCTAGATCTCTATCTCGGTCACACAGAGCAAGTAACCCAAAAGAACATTTTCTTCGTTGACCCCAGAAGAATTATTTCTTCGTTTTCCCTAAAGAAACCTTACTTTGCTGACCCAGAAGAATCTCTCCTTCGCTGACCCAGAAGAATCCTCCTTCGCTTTCCCAGGAAAAAAAAGTGTCCTTATCACTTCTTCGCACTTCTGTTTAGTAGCCGTCTTCATCGCACTTCTGTTTAGTAGCCTTCTTCATTGCACTTCTTCACCGAATGCTTGTCGAGTTTCTTTCCTCTAAGTGAGGTCGAGTGTGGCTATATATACACTTCATCTCATGTCCTTTAGGCCGACATGATCATAAGTAGTTAGGTCGACTTCTTCTAGCATGTTCTTCCATCGTTGTAGGTCGACTTGAAGAGGATGAGTGACAAGATCTTGGAGGATACTTTACATAGACAAGTTTGACCTTTTACAAAGTGTAACATGACTTCATTACATGATAATGACTAACATTTTATGACTAGATGACAAATAATTCCTAAAGACTCTCAATGGGAGTCTTGACTCAAAAATAAAATCTCTTGCTCATGAAACCCATGAAGCAAGCAATACAATAATTTTATTTTTCTTCTTTACATCTCATAAAATCATAATTACATGTCATTATGAAGACCAAACCTAGTTACATGTTAATTTGTGGTAGCATTGGATGTGCTCTAGCCATGAAAATTGGTGGAAAGGCTAAGGCACATAAGATCTCCAAAAATCAAAAATCATTTGAGGAAATTCCACCCGGTTGGAAAGATATTAAAATAATTAATATTTTTAATGGGGTTCCTAAGTCTAAACTTAGGAAAATTAAAATATTAATGGGTATTAATATAAAAGTGGGTGAGAATGTTCTAAAGACAAGGATCAAGAAAAATCTAATCTTAGCCGTTGATTAGGGACTTAATCTCGGTCGTTGAAGACTCAACAGGAAAAGTATAAGAGGAGGCTTGAGAGACAGTTGGAGATACACCAAATTGATCAGTCGGTTTAATTTTCTAGAGCGGGGTTTGTTGAGAGAATCGAACCAATGGTCTATTGCAACGAGGGGCAGTTTCGCAGAAGGCTGAGAGTACATAGCAGAGAGGCAGGGATAGTGCCAAAGAGAGCGCAGAGTCTGGGAAGGTTGACGCAGAGGCAGTTGAGACTGACGCAGAGGCTATGGAGGCCAGCATAGGTGACGCAGAGGGTCAGAAGGCTGACACAGAGGCATCAATAGCTGCGAAGAGGCTAGCAGAACTGACACAAGGCCAAGAGGCAGCGCTGGAAGATTTTCGTGGGTCAAACTGGAGCTGAGAGGCAAACGCAGAGGGTGATGCAGTCTTTGGAGAGTGATGCAAAGCAGTGGAGAAGCATGGAAGAGCTTTCGTTGTCCAGCTGAGGAACTGTTGTAGTTGTCGTGGGATCAATCATCCAGATGTTGATCAGCGGGAATATCTATCTCCAAGGAGATGTACTACTACCAAGGAAAATCTTTGTTGGGTGAGCCATTTATGGCACCTAGTTGTACTCAGAAACTGCATAATAATAAAACCCTCATATCGGCTTTACTGGTTTTCCCGCATTGGATTTTCCCGGGGACAATTGTCCAAAAATAACAGTGTCCCTTGTGTGTTTGTCTTAGTTATTTCAGTTGTTGATCTATATATGTGTGAACACTATATTTGTGTTTATTCTCAGTATTTATATTTATAAATAACCTGTTAATGGAATGAACAAGTAGGAGAAAATAAACCAGATAATGCAATAGGGATTTCTAACGTGTCAACCTTAGAAATTTCCACATGGTATCAGAGGATTGCAAATCACAAGAGGACTGAAAGCACCAACAGAAATCTGAAATTTTCTGCAATAGCAGTTGTCTCGACAGACAGTGTTGTTCCAGAGCAGAAGCAGCTAGAGAGGAAGTGATGCAGATCCTGCGTCATCATTCTGAGCTAGTAGGAGGGTCAGCGCAGAGGCAGAGAGGGGCAGATCGGACATATCCAATGCCCGGTCATCCTCCTCAGTCAGGAAGGATCGATGTTGTGGCTAGGAGGAGCATATTCTGCCATTGCCACGATTGCACAGAGCCTGAAGGGATCAGTTTCTTCAGTTGTCGGGGCTTAGGGAGCGGTGGGTAGATTGTGATTAAGAAGCTAGTGGGGTGTTGTTTCTGTCGGTGTAGAACAATACTTACAGGGACGGAGCCAAGGTAGAGGGAATCACTACCCCGATGGATTTCTAGCCAAGGAATCCAGACCCGAGGTGCAGTTGCAAGGAGGATTGGAGAGGAGCGGTTCGACAGCTGGCCAGAGGATTTCCAGGGGGGAAATCAGGACTCAGAGGGAGATTTCTAGGAGGGGAGTCGAGACTTAGAGGGAGTCCAAAAGAGGAGTTGAAATGGTAGTGAACAGACTGAGGGATCAGGACAGGTTGGATGGGGCTTCCAACTTTGTCATCTGGACTGCCAAGATCCTGGCAGTCCTGGATCGACATCGCATCAAGGACTTTGCCTTGAAAGTCATGGCTATCCCAATTGACCCATCTGAGAAGTATTAAGATGCAATGGCAAGGGCGAAGTACATGATCCTTGACGGGGTCAAAGATCATATCATATCACATATTGCTGAGAAAAACACAGCAAAGGAGATGTCGGGCACTTTGACGACCTTGTATTAGGGCTCTTTCGTGAAGCTGAAGATGTTATTGGAGAATCATCTGCAGTCATATCAGATGCATAAGGGAGAGCAAATAGACCTGTTCCTTTTCAGATTGCAGGAGAATCGTGACCAACTTACTTAAGTGGGGTCTACACCGGATCCCGAGTTTATGGTGAGGACTGCCCTGAATGTAGTCTCCAAGGAGTTGGAGACATTTGTCCAAATTATTTTGGGTAGGGCTACTCTTCTCGGTTGGGAGTAGATGTGGGCAGCGCTTCAATAGGAAGAGCTCGGGAGGATGACCAAGGCGAGGAGTAGTGGTAAGGGAGCTCGAGTCAAGAAAGAGGAGGAGGATGCGGCTCTAACATCTGTGGGACAGCAAGGGAAGAGGAAGAAGAAGGATATCTCCAAGGTTAAGTGCTTCCATTGTGGGGAGATGGGACATTATGCACCCCAGTGTCCCAGGAAGAAAAACAAAGGGAAGGCTTCCGATTCTAAGCAGCTCTAGCTAAGGCAGAGCAGGAGTCGACACTGATGACGACTATGCCATGAGTGCTCATGCACCTCTAGAGAAGAGGTGGGGAGACATTAAGTTGTAATCAAGAGGGCTACACACAAGGGGCGGAATCCTTGAGGTACCAAACTCTTGGATCATATCCGGCTACGGGAGCCCTTAATGACAATAGCAGGATGACAAAGGTCGGGTGGAGCAAAGTGTAGTGGAGCAGCAAGGCAGTGCTTGAGTGCAAAAAGCTGAGGTAGCTTCAGCATCACAAGGCTTCCAGACTGACCGGGATGTCAGTTTTTGGGTAGATCAGTGACTTACTTCTCAGTAACTGAGTTGCAGTGCAGTAGTTAGCAGTGGCATTGCTAAGGGCACCATGGGCAACATGTTGAGACAGAGCTACAGTACGGATGTAGCAGTGTCATGGGCAGCAGAAAAGGAAGCAGCAATGCAGTGGATGTAGGGAAACAGACCCAGCATCAACCCTAGTACCGGTGAGGAGGATCAATGTGATGTTTCCATGATGAAGCATTACTAGAGCACATTCCTCGCTAAGAGGGAGTGTTGATTTGCGGTAGCATCGGATGTGCTCTAGCCATGAAAATTGGTGGAAAGGCTAAGGCACAGAAGATCTCAAAAACCCATAAATCATTTGGGGAAATTCCACCCGCTTGGAGAGATATTAAAATAATTAATATTTTTAATGGGGTTCAAAAGTCTAAACCTAGGAAAATTAAAATATTAATGGGTATTAATATAAAACTGGGTGAGAATGTTCTAAATGACAAGGATCAAGCCAAATCTAATCTTAGTCGTTGATTAGGGACTTAATCTCGGTCGTTGAAGACTCAACAGGAAAAGTATAAGAGGAGGCTTGAGGGACAATTGGAGATACACCAAATTGATCAGTTAATTTGATGAGAGAATCGAACCAGTGATCTATTGCAGCGAGGGGCAGTTCGGTAGAAGGCTAAGAGTACATAGCAGAGAGGCATGGATAGTGCCAGAGAGACAGCGCAGACCCTGGGAAGGCTGATGCAGAGGTAGCTGAGACTGACGCAGAGGCTATGGAAGCCAATGTAGGTGACCCAAAGGGTCATAAGGTTGATGCAGAAAGCCAAGAGGCTGACGCAAAGGCATCAATAGCTGCGCAGAGGCTAGCAGAGCTGATGCAAGGCCAAGAGGCAGCACTGGAAGAATTTCGTAGGGCAGACTAGAGCTGAGAGGCAGACGCAGAGGGTGACAGTGTTTGGAGAGTGACGCAAAGAAATGGAGAAGCTTAGAGCAGCTTTCACTGTCCAGCTGAGGAACTGTCGTAGTTGTCGCGGGATCAATCATCTGATTGCTAATCAACCGGAATATATGTCCCCGAGTACTACTGCCAAGGAAAATCTCTGTTGGGTGAGCCATTTCTGGCACCCTAGTTGTACTCAGAAACTGCATAATAATAAAACCCCCATATCTGTTGCACCGGTTTTCCCGTATTGGGTTTTTTCAGGGACGATTGTCCAAAAATAACGGTGTCCCATGTGTGTTTGTCTCAGTTATTTCAGTTGTTGATCTGTATATGTGTGAAGGCTACATTTGTGTTTATTTTAAGTATTTATATTTATAAATAACTTTTTAATGGAATGAACAAGTAGGAGAAAATAAACCAGATAATGCAGTAGGGATTTCTAACGTGTCAGACTTAGAAATTTCTACATTACACTTTTCAACAGTCCCTCTTAACTAGGGAGGTATTCATAATGGTACTTGGACATTTTTAATCTGAAGAATTTCTCATAAGAAGAATTCAGATTGGTAACTCATTTGTATAGCATCATATCAACCAGCATTGTTACATAGCAAGGCCTTGACTAACAACTCCATCTCTCCACAAGATTTGAGCTCAATGTTGGCGAGACCAATGATTCATAGACACTCATCATTCTCTCTCTCGGAACATCCCCTACCCGGGTACTCAAGGTGTGTTCCACGAGGACTATTCTTATCTTGGACTCCCCAACCCTCAAAGAATATCAGTCCTCCATGACTACTCTTCTATTGGATGCCCTATCTCATCCTTAAAGAGTATCGGATGCCAAATGATTACCCAATGCTCCATTATGTCTTCCCAGGTGAAGACCAGAATGACGTGTCTATCTCTCCCTCTCAAATAGGGAGGGCATATTCCAATAAAGGAATGTACTCATTCCTACCAAAAGGAATGTACCTAAGCTCCCTCTTGGCTTAGGAATTTCAAATTTCTTCCAAGTAAGAAGCTTCTTTTCAGACTTCCTCTTAACTAAGGACCTGCAGCAGCTTCTCAAGTGGAGAGGTTGGGTATACTAGCTGCTTGAAGAACTCCTTTCTTCCTTGATGTCATAAATTTCTTTTGTCATGGAGTCTTCATCTTTTGGTACTTCTTCATAGAGCACAGACCATCCATCACTTTCATCCATGAGTTTAGTCATGTCCTTATTTTTTCAGAAAGTGATCCATCAGTTTTCCATCTGATTTTGCTTCATGTCATGCTACTTTCTTCATGCCATATTTTCTGGAAGGATTTTACATCCTTTTATATGGTCCTCTTGGAAGTCGTCCACAGATCTTCCTTGGCAGTGCTACATAAGCCCATCCAGATATTAGTTCAAAAATAAGAATGAACACTTAAATGAGAATTACCTTTGTGATGGTCTTTCGTCATGACATCTTCATGCAAGTATCAGCATCCTGCATGCAAATTGACACATCTCCTAATGATATCCATTGTCAAGGGTCTCCATCCTTTTTCGACTCCTATCAGAGCCTTCATATCTTTCTAGGAGATATTCTAGTCAACTCTTCTTGGTCTCGGATGTTAAATGCCTTCTACCTTTGTTGCATATTTTTCACGATCTCTTCCTTTCTTTTCACACACTTAATTTTCAAGAGATTCAGAGTTCCTTAATTGTAGTCACCTTCCTCATGATTCATATGAGAACATATTATGTTGATTTCATCTAGTGTGACTTATGCTTTTTCTACAATCTTTCAAAGGAGGAGATATTTTCTTCTTTTGATCATATTTCCCAAGATAGAAATAGTGATCCATATTATCTGCAAGCATATGACATGACTTTCATAATAATCTATGTAAGCATACATACCTCATCTTTCCTTTAGGTCATCTTGACTTCATGTAGCAGCCTCCTTTGAACGAATGAGTTTTATCTTGCTTCATTGTTATGTCATCATACCATCATCCCTTGAATCCCATGAGTTGGAATTCCTGATGAAACTCTTGCTTTCCTTTTAGATTGATGAATCCTTTGATGAGGATTCCATCAGAGAAACTTGAGGATCTTTCATATCCTCACCTGGAAAATGTTTCCTTGTTGACTCTTGTATGATGATCCCAGTCGATGATGACCTCTACTTCTTTCTATAAGTATCACTTGAGGTTTTAATGAGGTTTCCAAGAGCTCCCATTCTTTGTAAGTAATAGAATTTATTCCATACATTATTTCTGCTTCCCATGTCACGAGCTCTTATTTCTAATGCTTATATCAAGATGCTTTTTTCTAATCTGATGCATCCTATCTTATTTATACTACCTCCTATCTATAAATTACAAGTGGAAAGTACCTTCTAGTGAAGAAGATCATCTCAGTCATAGTAGAGATCTTTTACTTCTTCCTTCTTCACCTTCTTTGTCTCAGGTTCTTTCACTTCCTCAATAATATGGGCTTCTTCCCTATCCCTCTTGTCCTTCCTATGTTTAGGACAATCTCTTCTACAGTGCCCAAGTTCCTGACATCCATAGCATCTTATCTTAGCCATGTTCTTCTTTTTCTTTGGAGGACCAAACTTTTCAGATTTCCCTTTTCTTCTTATCACTAATTGATCCCTTCTATCTGATCTTTTGTTACTTTCTTTCTTCAATTTGTCTTCTTCTGCCTTGCAGAGAGACCATAATTTGATGAATGGGATAGCTTCCTCTTCCTTAGTAGTTATGAGGTTACCTTGTTCATCAGTTAATGCTTTTAGAATAACGAAGATCATTTCTTTATCAGATACCATCTCTCTTAGATCCTGCAATTGACCTTTTATTTGAGATGCTTTTGAAAGACATGAAGATATCCCTTCATCCTTTGACACCTTCAATTTATATAGATCAAACCTAAGTGATATGGTCTTTTCTATCGTGCTTTCAAAGAAAAGTTCTACCAGCTTATCACATATTTCTTTAGATGTCTCCAACTCGGCTACATAGGAAATGACAGGATCTTTGATAGATTCCTTCAGAATTTGTTGAGCCTTGAGATCCCTTTCCACGTATTCAAATAATGCTTGTTCTTCGAATGGCTTAGAGACCTTTCCATCGACATGATCAATGACTTCATTTACTTCGAGGACTATGTCTATCCTTCTTTTCCATACAAGGAAGTCTGATATCCCAACCAACTTATGGTTCTCCTTGAAACATGAAGTCATTTTTACTAGATTAGGTTATAAGAAAAAATGTACGTACTTGTGAAGATAGAATCTACAACTTGATAATGATGACGAACTTGTTGCTTCAGATGATCCTTTTAAGAAGGTTCTTACTTCGGTGAGGGAAGACTACCTTCTTTAGTATGATCTTCTTCCTAATGAAATCCTTGCTTTAATAAAGAGAATATTTCCTTTCGATCCAGCCTTCCATAGATTTGAAGAGCTTCCACTCTTTTGGTGATGTATGAGTGATGATCTCAGAAGTGCTTCTAGGGTTTCGGTCTTTCTTCCTACATCCTTCTTGAACATAATTCCAAGACTTTTGCTAGATTATATTTCTTGGATCTGGGGTTTTGGTATGATGAAGATCTTGATTTCTTTCTTGGTGTTCTTTCTCTTGCTTTGATCCTTCTTTGAAGCTCGATTCTCGTGTGTCTACTTGCTTTGAGTGCCCCTCCTTGACTTCAGCGCCTAAGCTCTGAAACCATGTTGAGAAATCTAGGGCATGAATAGTTAAAAGATTTCTCTGCTTGATAATTGCTAGTGATATACTTTTACTTCTTAGCTTATAGTTTTTTCTTCATTATGTTATTATTGTGTTCTTTTCATCAAGACAATTACCAATATGCACAATAAAAGACAAGTGACACAGTGTGTAGGCTTGTCAACAAAGGCCAAAACCTCTAACCTCTTGAGAGGAAAACCCGATCAAAATTCTTCTTCTAGATCTTCAATTGATGAGTACCAAGACCATGACAAAGACCGTTGACTCTAGTATCCTCCTAAGAACCTTGTCACTAACCTTGATGCTTTGCCTCTTCTCTTTCTCGACATTCTTCTTGATCTCGAATTGCTCTCCTCAACTCTTTCTAGAAAAGCTCAACCTCTATCCTTCACATTGCTTCTTCTCGACTTTCTTCTTGATCTCGAATTGCTCTCCTCAGCTCTTTCTAGAGAAACTCAGCCTCTATCCTTCACATTGCTTCTTCTCGACTTCCTTTAGAGAAACACCATCTCTATGATCTCACTGGCTTCCTCTAGAGAATCTTGATCTCTAGATCTCTATCTCGGTCACATAGAACAAGTACCCCAAAAGAACCCTTTCTTCGTTGACCCCAGAAGAATCCTTTCTTCGCTATCCCAAAAGAAACCTTACTTCGCTGACCCAGAAGAATCTCTCCTTCACTAACCCAGAAGAATCCTCCTTCACTTGCCCAAAAAAAACTCTCCTTATCACTTCTTTGTACTTCTGTTTAGTAGCCTTCTTCTTCGCACTTCTTCACCGAATGCTTGTCGAGCTTCTTGCCTTTGAGTGAGGCCGAGTGTGGCTATATATACACTTCATCTCATGTCCTTTAGGCTAACATGATCATAAGTAGTTAGGCCGACTTCTTCTAGCATGTTCCTCCATCGTTGTAGGCGGACTTGAAGAGGATAAGTAACAAGGTCGTGGAGGATACTTTACATAGATAAGTTTGACCTTTTACAAAGTGTAACATGACTTCATTACATGACAATGACTTTAACATTTTATGACTAGATGAAAAATAAATCCTAAAGACTCTCAATGGAAGTCTTGACTCAAAAATAAAATCTCTTGCTCATGAAACCCATGAAGCAAGCAATACAAGAATTTTATTTTTCTTCTTTACATCTCATAAAATCATAATTACATGTCCTTATGAAGACTAAACCTAGTTACACTTTTCAACACATCGACCATCCATCACTTTCATTCATGAATCATGTAAGTCATGTCATCCTTTCTTTCACTGGAAAGTGATCCATTAGTCCATATCTAGCCTTTCCTTCATACCTTGCTACCTTCTTCACATCATGTTTCCTTCAGGATATTTCATCCTACCACATGAGTGTCAGTCGTAGATGACATCTACAACTCTTCCTTTGGTAACTCTCCATTAGCCCGTCTAGATATAGTTCAAAAATAGAAAATGAACATTAAATCAAAAATACCTTTGTGATGGTATTTCATCATGACATCTCCTTGTTTGCATCAACATCCTACATATATATTGACACATCTCCAAAAGATATACAACGTCAAGGGTCTCTTTCTTTTTTAGACTTTATCAGGATCTTCATATCTTTCCCATGGAGATATCATAGTCAAATCTTCTAGTCCTTGGATGTTGATTACTTTCTCCATAGTTGCATTTTTCATGATCTCTTCCTTTCTTTATTCACGCATTTCCTCCTAGGAACTTCCGATCATAGTTCCTTCGACTTTGTCAACCTCTTCATATTTCATATGAGGACATATTATGTTAATTTCATCTAGTCAATGTGTGAACCATGCCTTCATGCATCCTTTCACAACAAGAGATCCTTTCTTTTGATCATGCTCTTGAGGTAGAGCAATCATTCATGATATCTACAACCATATGACATGACTCTATTTTATCAACTACAAGCATACATACCTCGTCTCTTTCTTTTGGTCAATTAGACTTCCTTCAGCAGCTTCCTTGATTGAAAGAACTTCAATCCCTCGACCTGCTTCACTTCTTTTGACATCACACCATCATCCCATGAATCCCATACAAGTTGGAATTCCCAGCGAGACAATTGCTTCTTCCAGAAGGTGAACCTTCCAATGAAGATTCCAATGGAGGATCTTGATCATCCTCATCCAACAAATGCTCCTTTTGAATGATGTATAATGAGCTCCTTACAAGATGACTTTCTTTTTCCCATAAGCACTACTTATGTTTCTAATGAGGCAACCAAGAGCTACATCCTTCTATAGGTGACAGTCGTAGACTTCTATTTCAGTTATCTTTCATGCTTCTTTTTGATGATGTCACGAGCTCTTGCTTTCAATCGTATCCTTCTATGATGCCATCTCCTAACATGATGCATCCTATCATGTTTCTAATGATTCCTACCATGATAGTTATACTTTACAATAGAAAACTTGATACAGAAACTTGAAAAGAACTAGGTGAGGAGGACTATGCCAATCATAGTAGAGATCCCTTACTTCCTCCTTGAATTTCTTCTTTTCAACTTCTTCATTGATATGGGCTTCTTCCCTTCCTCTTTTGTTGTTATCCTTCTTGAGCTTTGGACAACCTCTGTTATAGTGCCCATATTCATGACAGCCATAGCATTGAACCTTTGACATCTTCTTCTTCTTTTTCTGAGGACCAAGCTTCCCAAACTTCCCATTTCTTCTAGCCATAGCAGCAAATGATTAAGCTTGCTCACTTGATCCTACATCAATTTTTCCTTCAACCTTGTTTCTTTGATTTTGCACAATGACCATAGTTCAATGAACGGAGTAGCTTCTTTCTTCCCTTAGATGCTTGATGTGAAGTTGCCCCATTCCTCTAGTAGTGCATTAAGCACTATGGTAGTCATTTCCTTGTCAGACATTATTTCTCCCAAATCTTGGAGTGTGTCTCTTATTTCTAACACCCTCATAAAGTATGAGGCTATTCCTTCTTGATGTCGTCACCTTAGCTCTGATACCATGTTGATAAATCTAGGGGGCAACAGTGTAGGTGATTTCTCTTACTTTAATAACTGCTTGTGATGTATTTTTACTTTACTTTATTAACTTCTTCTTTCGTTTATTATTATTAGTGTTCTCTATCATCAAACAACTATAAATCATAAAGAACAATGAGACAATGGGACACAAGATATGAGCGATCAGTCAAGGCCAAAACCTCTCCAACTGAGAGGAAAACCCATCAGAATCCTTCTCTTTTTATAGAACTTCAATTGACGAATTCCAAGACCTATGACCCTTGACCAAGACCCTCTAAGACCAAGTCATCCTTCCTTCTTGATGAGTTTTCC
This sequence comes from Pinus taeda, assembly GCA_000404065.3. Classification (NCBI taxonomy): domain Eukaryota; kingdom Viridiplantae; phylum Streptophyta; class Pinopsida; order Pinales; family Pinaceae; genus Pinus; species Pinus taeda. The sequence goes on along the minus strand of APFE031537600.1, from coordinate 244,986 downwards.
TTACATAGCTTCCTGTAACAAATTTCGACCTTCCAAGCTCCAACAACTTCGACCCCAGCAACAATTTCTGCAACTTCGACCTAACAGCTTCACAGCTTTGATCTAGAGGCAGCTTCACAGCGTCGATCTAGAGGCAGCTTCACAACTTTGACCTTGCAGCTTCACAGCTTCGACCTTGCAGCTTCACAACTTTGATGCAACTTCAGAATTTCATCTAGCCCGGAAACTATAGAAACCCTAATGAAAGAGAGAGAAAGAGAGGTCCAAAACCTTTGATCTTCATCTTCTTCATCCTTTTCCAACTTCTATCTTGAGGATATCAAACTTGCTTGAGTGAGTGTGCAAATGGGGTACAAATTGCTATCTTTAGGCCGACTTGTCCCTTCATGTAGGTCAACTTGATCTTTGTGCCATGACGAGGTCCTGGACAGTCTTTTGACTCTATTTTGACTCAATAATTTTTTCTTTACAATATGTAACATGCCCAAATGGGTCTTCAATACATGAGAATGACTCAATTGACTTTATGACAAACCTAGAAGCACTCAATGGGAGCTTGACCCAAAATAAATTTCCCTTGAGCATGAAACCCATGCCTCAAGAATACAAATAATAAATTTATTTTTCTCCTTTCATTAGATATATAAAATCACGATTACATATGCCATTATGAAGACCGAACCTAATTACATATTTCAACAGAGGCAAGCTCTAGTTGCACCATCACC